>JASANG010002512.1:0-177731 GCA_030248215.1 Enoplolaimus lenunculus | reverse complement strand
TTGTAATATGCGCACACAACAAGGGAGGAATCAGAAAAAATCCGTGAAAAATTCGGGCTTGTAGATTTGGTTGAGACTTTGAGGGTTTCGTTGTGGCTATGTTATTGAATAATTTTCTAAATAAAATTATGCATTTTTGCATGCCTTCAGTTCGCCGGTATTCTGGGCGGTTGTGGTTGCTGCGAATGTGATTTTTGAACGAGATCGACTGGCATTTTTGAGTGGATTAAGACGGGACAGAAACACAATTATTATTTTATGATTCTTACTTCGCTTCGCTTTTTTTGGTGAGAGTTTGGTTCCGATTGATCGCTGTTACGGTGGTACAACAAGTACAAACACGTAAGTAATTTAGCGAGGGCCGGGGTTACATTTTTGGAGGTCGTATTACTAAAAAATTAACTAGGTATCTTTTAAGGAAAACTAAACACACTTACTAAAAAAATTAACTAGGTATCTAGACAGGACCTATCCTGCCTATCTATATTTGAGTACGTCCTTCAGACCTAAGTCCATTTAGTACCAGAAGCTCTTCTGGGCGCCCCCAGAAGCCTTCGAACGTACCTCGTTCATCTCCGGAGCGCACCTCGCTCCCAATTTTTTTGCTTTACCATTCCGTACCCGCCGGTACCTTCCATAATTCCGATTAATTTTCAAGCGCCCTGGTCTAAATTGGATATAATGTCTAAGGAGGACACTGGACACCCAACAGTGTCCACAGGGAAAGAACGCACAGACAGTATTTTGAGAGCCATTGAAAGACAAAATCAGGAAATTTCTCATCTTTTACGCAATCAAACTGAAACAAATAAAAATGTTGCGGTATTACAAGAGCAAATTACTGACTTGGACACTACTTCCAGCACTTCAGTTACCTACCAAACTGATCTTGCGCTATACCCTGGGAAAATTGGAGAGGATTTTAAGCAGTGGTATGAACTTTTTGAGCTTGTAGCGAATGCAAATAATTGGAATGAGGCTCGGAAAACAAAAGTTCTACCAGCTTATCTAAGAGGCACCGCTTTAGAATGTTACCGCGGATACCTGATGCCACTAAGCGTAGTTACACGGCACTAACTAACAAACTTATAGAATTACTACAAGCACCAGAGGGAGAAAAATTCAAGAGAAATGAGCTAGTGCGTCGTAAACAATTAAGTACCGAAGGCGTAGGGGATTATGGACAAGCTATTAAAGTACTCGCACGTGGCGCATGGCCTAATATAGACGATCAGACTCGAGATGCATTTGCATGTGATTTTTTTATCGAGGGTCTCCTAGATCGTCGAATGAAAACATTTGTTCTATCGATAAAAATGCCAAAAATCCTTGAGGATGCAATAAAGCTTGCTGAAATCGGCAAGCACAGCATCCATTATTGGAAACTTATACTTTAACAGACCCAATTAGTCAAACCAAAACCATGCAGATAGTAGTGAATCCGCAGCCATCAAAGCAGCCTTAAAGGGATTAATTGAAAACAGGTCAGCAAACGATGATTCAGCAATTAACTAATAAAGCCGACCGACGTGTTTCCTTTGTAGAAACGGGTACCGTGGGGGGGGGGGGTGGGGGGTTTGGGTTTTGGTGTTTGGTTATTGGTGTTCTATGGGTATGGTGTGTTGAATGGGGTTGTTATTCTGTAGTGTTATGATTTTTGATGTGGGGTTGTCTAGCGTCTTGGATATAATAGGTAGAGATAAGGGGTAGAAGGTGTATAGATGGTGTCTCGCGATGGTAGGAACAAAAAATACGAAAGAAATATCGGAACTATGTGAAGCATTGAAACTGGTTGGAGTCTCTGAGGCGGAAAATGAAGTTGAGATCCTTAGAGATTACGAATCTAGTTGTCACTTCTGGCACGCGGCTGGTTCAAACAGACTACTAAGATGGAGAATTTTAATCGAACTTGTACAAAGTTACTTCGACTTAAGTACTGCTAATTTTAGTTTATATACTCTCGCGGGTTTTAATTAATGATACTATTATTTTTGCAAGGCAATAAAGGAGGAATGAGTAGCATTCTGGTCTTTTGCGTGTACCACCTCATGTTGCAAATGTACATGATGTAAGAATAAACTTTTCGTGCCGAACTGAACGTTATGAGAACTATGTGCAAATCTTCTGTCGTACAAAGGACAATTTGTACGACCTGGGTTCTTTGGTTCAAGAGGTATAGTTTCAGATAAACAATTGAATTCTTGAGCCGCTATCTTGTAAATTAGCATATACTTACAAAGCATAGAAATTACTCACTCATAAAACCGACTTCCTGGTCACACTGAAACCTTGCATGTGAATATAAATGGTGTTGCTATCTTTTTGCCAGTCTGTAACGAATTTCGTCTTGGAGGTTGGACAAGCTGCACATTTAATGGAAGAACATAGTCAGTAGCTTAGGAGATTAGCTCGTGTATAACAATGACAAGTTACTGCCAGACAGACTTTGCAATATACGTATGGGACAAAGCTTTTCCGGTGGGACCCATTTGTCAATTGCAGTACCATGGGAGCTCCTGGTAGGATAAGTAATGAGAACATTATTGTTGATGAACTGCAGGAGCATTCCGTTGTCCCATGTAACTACTAAAAAAATAATTCTTGTACAGATGGGCTATTATACGAAACAGTGGAAGGTGTTGCCATTGAATTCTGACTGGCAATAATTCCCACTAAAATTTCTGTCCACGAAAAGAACAGGCAGAATGTCTCCGATCAAAAAACGCAACAGAAACAAATCTATTGATCCAGTTAATGCAAAACTAAATTACTTCAGTATCAGATGGATAAAATGCAATAGAAAGTTTTTCAAGGGTATGGCGAGAAATATGTGCTAACCGACAACGACAATTACATATCATTACTCAACTGTTGACTCTAGACTACATTAGGAGCACGAGTCTTCTACAGCGAGACAATATTCATGCCACATAGCTGGTGAAGCTCTCCTCATATGGGAATGCTTACCGACTCAAATCACCTATTTTTACTGGAATCATAATTTAAATGGAACCTGTTATGAGTACAGACCGGTGCAAACAAACCTAAAAACACTGTTTATTCTGCCAGGCACTAAAGATTTAGTATCGGAATCGAGGACGGTACCTTGTAATACCCCACAACATACTTATTACCGCAATAGCAATGGTTGGCACTCTACAATCAATAAAATTCAGTATCGGAAATCCCATTAAATTTGATTTGGACTTCAACCTTTAAGCCTTTTTCCTTTAATCTAGTTCAGTTATTCCGGAATACACTTCAAACTACCTGCCATATATCTACCAACTGCTAAATAATAAAGACAGCAATACAGCAACAACAAACACAACTTGACAGGCTGGTTAATTACACGGCTGGATTGTCGTATGACTCGGTTGTTTACAACGTAATTAAAGGAACCAGTGATAGCATAGCTACGGTATTTGAAAGTCGTGGTAAAACCGTTGGTAAGGTGTTCCACAACTTACCTATGATGGGACACTATAAAATTGGTTAACGGGCTGTTGCGAGGTCCAATACAGGTATTTATAAATCTTGTAGTTATTGCAGGCCTTTTCTTAGCACTGGTTGGATTAATATACTTGGGTTATAAAGGACAATTGATTCGTAAATGTGCTGAGCGCAAGAGGAACTTGGAAATAAGACAATTCTTCTCCACTTCTAAAAAGAGTGCACAGTTGGAACAGTCCGACAACCCTGACCAATCCAATAAACCAACACCAACAGAACCCATTTTACATGTGGAAAGAAAGAAGGAACCATCATGGACCGTTATAGAACTTACTGAACAAGACACCCCCATCTGGCCTCCAAAATCAGTTTGTGGTACAAAATCAGGCAATTTTCTCATTCCAGCTGAGATTTCACAAAGAAAAATAACCTGTCTATTTGATACTGGTTCCAGTCATACCTTAATATCTGAACCCTTGTTTAAAGCTCTAGGACTACCCGAAGCCCACTTGCCGGTTATTCCTGCCAAATCCTTGACGGGAGAACCTTTGAAACTTAAAGGCACTGCCTCATATGAAAAATAACTTATTGGGAAAACACCTATGACACATGTGTTCACGGTAGTAGATGGAGAATTCTGTCCATATGATTGTATACTTGGAATTGATTTTCAGCGTCGATTAGGCCGAGTCACCCTAGATTACTACCTTAAAAACATCATCGTTTGGATGGATGAGTTTGAAAGCTTTGCGGATTGCGCCAATAACAAAGCACATGCTGTCCGAATAGCTGAGACTGTTGTACTCTTGCCCTACACAGATACTTACTTACCTAATTGCACAGTAGAAACAAACAATTGGGGTACATATATGTTTGAGCCGGAAGCCGGGAACTTGTCAAAACGCAGACTAACAGGTTATACTATACTTACTAATGCTCAGAAAGGTAATATAGACTGTGTGATACAAAATTCGGGACCTAAAAATTTAATATTGTATCAGGGAACTCAAATAGGAACCGCAACGGTGCCACCAGACGACTTGATTGAACCACGTAATATTTCAGCAATCATTAAAGGAAACACGGACTCAACTTTTAATGCTCACAAGCAACTTCAAATCAATAAAAATATAGATCTAGAAGGCCAACTAACGAACTATCAATTCAGTGAAACACTCACATCAGAACAAAGAGAAAAATTAAAACAATTTTTGCTAACACGCCGATATACCTTTGCAACGTCTAATAATGATTTGGGTAGTACTGACTTAGTACATCATTCTATCAATACAGAAGGTAAAGGACCAGTTAAAAGTAGACCATACAGAACTTCGGAAGCTGACAAACACACTATTCAAACACATGTAAGAAAAATGTTGGAATCCGGGCTATTACAACCATCTAGTTCACCGTGGTCAAATCCTGTTGTACTAGTACCGAAAAAGGATGGTACAACAAGGTTTTGTATAGATTTTCGCGCACTGAATAAAATTACAAAAAAAGATACGTATCCCTTGCCGAACTGTAGTGATCTTTTCGACGTATTGGGAAAAGCTAAATTTTTTAACATTTGTTGACTTGATGAGTGGTTATTGGCAAGTAGCCATGAACCCTGATGATCAAGAAAAAACTGCTTTTGTTTCTTTTTGTGGTCTTTATGATGGAAAGTTATGCCCTTCGGTTACGCATGCTCCTTCGACTTACCAGAGACTTATGGACGTGTACTAGCGGACATCTTAGGATTCTGTGTTTGTTTCATAGTGATTTCTAATCTTTTCACCTACATTTGAACACACTTAAATCATTTATCTCAAGTATTTGATAGCTTACCTAGCTTTATCGGAAATTTATCCTGTTTGCCCTATCGCTGAGCCTTACCTGTTTGTTGAGGAAAAGTGTAGATTCAGTGGGTGATAATGCGACAGTCCTCCCCACTGAAGCACTTTGGTTAAAGCTCCATCTGATATTCCGGTTCCAGAGTCACCTTTTACATACCCTGCGCAGCGGCACAGGTAGGAGCAGTCTCAGCCAGTCGATGGAAACTGCCCGCCTATGCATATGCTAGTAGACGTTGCAAAAGCGGACGAATCCCGGTCATAGTAAGGAAGCTTAGCTGTCTGGGCATAGAATATCAGCCTTCATACATATGAACCTTCCATCTACGGCCCAGGCCGCTCAGTGGTTATTGGAACCCAGCCCTTCATCGAAAAGACCAGATTGGCGCATCCGTATTCAGAGTATAATATACAATTGATTATACACCGGGAAAGAAAACGTGGTTGCAGACGCCTATCGAGATTGCATACACACTGCGCTTTGAGGCCATCCCGTGTCAAAAGAACAATACAGACTTAATGCAGCAGCAACTAAATCAGGTTACACATCAAAATGACCGAAAAATTTGGCGACTTCAACAAGGGGATGAGGAAATACAGGCACTAATCAAAAGGTTGACAGATTGTCCACAAGATACAAAGTGTACAAAATATTACTTAGTTAAAAACGGAATGTTGCACATGCACTACAGGGGGAGAGACTTACTTGTTATACCGCAGTCGCTGCGGCAAGAACTATTAAAAATACACCATGATGACGTCTTTGGAGGACATCTTGGGTTTAAGAAAACTCTTGCAAAGATTAGGACCTATTATTTCTGGCCAAACATGACAGGGGATATTTTCTCTTATGTAAAATCGTGTACCTCGTGCCAAACCAAGAAAGGTTCAGTTAATTCGAACCGAGTTCCTCTAGAACCCATTCCGGTTACCAAACCATTTGACCGTATTGCTATCGATTGTTTAGGACCCTTGCCCACTTCAGCAACTGGTAACAAATATATTGTTGTTATCAGTGAGTATCTTACAAAGTGGGTGGAAGCCTATGCCACAGCTGACATTACCGCACTTACTATTGCTAAGATACTAGTTGAAAAGTTTATGTGTGTGCATGGATCACCTCGAGCGTTACTAACCGACCGTGGAACCAACTTCTTAAGTGACTTAGTCATCGAGGTATGTAAAATTTTAAACACACGCAAGCTAAACACCACTCCATTTAATCCTAAATGTGATGGATTAGTTGAAAAATTCAATCATACTTTAGCAAACATGATTTCAATGTATACGAACCAGACTCAAACCGACTGGGACCAATACTTACCTTTTGTTCTATTTGCCTATAGAACTAGCATACATGAATCTGCCAAAGAATCACCCTTTTTTTACTTTTTGGCCGAGACCCATATTTGCCATTGGACACTGCATTATTAACATATTCTGAACAACCCCTGGACCCTAACCACTATCCTCAACAAATATTTCAGAAACTCAAGTTAGCATGGAATACTGCGGCACAATGCATCAGCAGCGCGCAGGCTAGACAAAAGCGATATTATGATAAAAAAAGCAAACCACATACGTTTATGGTTGGTGAGAGGGTATTATTGCATAGAATTAGGCGGAGAAAGGGTGTTACTGCCAAATTTGACCATCCTTGGCGTGGGCCTTACCGTATTTTGGAATTGAGCTCCTCAACGGCTTTAATCAGACATTGTAATCACCCGGAGCAGGCACCATTCTGCGTAAACGTTAATCATATTAAGGAATTCATAGGACCTTACGTTCCGAGTCCGTATAAGTTAGCTAGCAAGCAGGAACGGATAGTAGATGATCGCCTACAACCTCTGAATAAGGTAAACGAACAATTGCAAAAGTTAAGGTTAAGCACACGCGTACGTAAACCACATCAGCATAGTTCTGCGGGAACGGGATACAATTTGAGATCTCGCAATTAATTGCACCCCGTAAAGTTTTCTTTTCAGATTGCAATCACGATGTCCCGAACGGAGATTCGGATGCAACCGGAACTTTTACCAACTGACTTACGGGAACGCTACCGACGAGACTTGGACCCTACAATAACATACGAGGATTTTTACAGATTCGGCAGCGACTGTAGTGTGCGGCGGAGTTTCCAACGACCGGACATTATAATCATACAAAAACTGTTTTTTATACAACTCGCTACCAGACTCCGACAACTCAGTGACACTGAGTTACGAACTTCTTACAGACCGCAAATAGCAAAGAAAATCTTGCACTTCTTGTTCGTTCCGTTGGACTATTCCCCGACGGAACAGGACAACAAACTAACGGAAATGATACATTTCTTAACCGTGACACCACGCGCGAACATAATCGAAATACTGACGAACTATCGGGACATGCCACAAACGAACCTTAACCCATGGCAGTTATTTATGGCGAACATAACAAAAAATCGTGGCGAGCGATGCTACCGTCGGACACCAACCACTAGCAGAACTGCATCGATGTCTATACCCGAACCGGCTGTAGAGTTGGTTGACAGTTTATTAGACGAACCTGTTCGTGATGTCGGACACGCGGACAAAGCAACTGGCACTGACGGTGAACTGGTTAGGGAAATAACACCAACCTGTTGCGAGCGCACCAACAAACTACTTGCACGAACTCGGGGACAGGTAGTGCGACTCGAGGAGCAGATGAGATCCGAACTATGTGTTGCCCGTGAAGCTATTGGCAGCAGACTTGATAAGCAAACAGAACAGACAACCCAGACAATTGAGGTACTGGAAGCGGTGATTAAGCATCAGCACGAACGGTTTATGAGGCTTGAAGATGCGCTTCATTGCATGAGCCAAGCCATCGGGCAGCTTGCAAGTCAGGTTGCCGGAGGATCACGCAGTGAGCAGTAGACGAACCAATCACTATTATCCGTCCAAATCAGTGTACTTACCAACTTACTTTACCAACTTACTGGCTGCCAACGGTTAGATGTTCAGGTAATGGCATACTAGTATTGTATTGACTTGAAGTTAGCTTAAGCTGAGTTTTGATACAAAGGTGTGTGATTGTTGACCGTATATGGTCTGTCTCCCAAAAGGGGAAGGAAATGTAATATGCGCACACAACAAGGGAGGAATCAGAAAAATTCGTAAAATTCGGGCTTGTAGATTTGGTTGAGACTTTGAGGGTTTTGTTGTGGCTATGTTATTCTATAATTTTGAAATAAAATTATGCATTTTTGCATGCCTTCAGTTCGCCGGTATTCTGGGCGGTTGTGGTTGCTGCGAATGTGATTTTTGAACGAGATCGACTGGCATTTTTGAGTGGATTAAGACGGGACAGAATCACAATTATTATTTTATGATTCTTACTTCGCTTCGGTTTTTTTGGTGAGAGTTTGGTTCCGATTGATCGCTGTTACGGTGGTACAACAAGTACAAACACGTAAGTAATTTAGCGAGGGCCGGGGTTACAGTATATACAACGGAAAATTTTCAAATGCTGAGCTTCTAAAAATTTCACCCGTCCACGAAAACTTAAATTACAAGGTTGAGTTTCCTTGTGCATCACAGGAAAAGCGATGATTTGAGTTTGAGAAGATGCAACCTCATGGTAGAAGTTTTTTTGCAAACAAGCGTACGAGCAAAACATTATAAGCTTGTAAAAGTGATTTCTGCTGGTTACCTTACGTCCTTAGATACGTCGGCCCATGTAAAGATCAGGGGCGGAACGTTTTTCTGTGGGACTGCAATAGAGTAAGCGTAAGCATTAAACTAATATTTTTGCTTGGCTTAGGCAATGGCTTGGGCTTAGGCTTAGGAATAAACTCATGCTTACGCTTAGGCTTAGGCATAGGCTTAGGAATATGCTTACAATACTGTTCGGCACCTGATCTTTACATTGGCTCATACGTCCGTGTTGTCACAGACCCGTAGCTAGCTCAACTTGTTAGAGGAAGAGGGGATTAAAAACTTTTGAGGAGGGGCATACAATGGTTTTCGTTGACTTACAAGCAAGGTTGAAAATTTTCTATGGTGGGCCAAAGAGTTGCCAAAATGTTTGCAAGGGTTCTGAGCCCCCCTGGCCCATTTGGCTGCGGCCCGTGCAGTTAATGCAATAGAAGTATTTCACATACCTATTGCCAGGGGGTGCTTTTCACGTGGGTTAGCAGTTTTTTATCGCAGATACACACTCATTGACGGTAATTGTTTTTATAGTCCAGCTTCTTTTGTTGATATTTTTTACTCAGGTTGTGAAAACTAATTAAGGTTTCCTGTGTATAAAACGTATTCACTTTTAAATTCTTCTGTTTGCCAATGATGAAACAGTTGATCCAGTCGGGCCGTTGCGTTTGCCCAAAAGTGGTCGGCTTCTGATAATTTTTGCATATTTCAACTTCTCGTGCCCTCTTCTGATCATTCCGTGGCCAAATTTTGTATTTTTGAAAATTTCGATTTTAAAGACCCTAGGGCCCCACTTGGGACCCAAAAAATATTTTTGTCAAAAAGTTTGACAAATTATATATCATTCGATGTAGCTTTTATAGTTGAGTCCAATGGTGTTAAATTTTTTAGTCAGACGATTGGTTAATAAGTTATTGTCATATAACTGATTTGGCGCGCTGTCAACGATTTGGGTCGGTGCCAAATCAGTTATTTGACCATATTTCGTTGACCAATCGTCTGAGTGCAAAAAATTTAACATCGTTCGACTCAGCTTCGCAAGCTGCATCAATAATTTGTTAAACTTTTGGACAAAAAAAAATTTTTGGTCCCGAGAAGAGATTTTGGGACCTTAAAAAATCGAATTTTTCAAAAAATCAAATTTGGTGTGAAATGATCGGGGAAAATTATGAGAAGCTCAAAATGCAAAAATTTAAAATTCCGACCACTTTTGGGCTAACGCGGGCTGGAGGGACAACCGAAAAGATTCCAACATAATGAGTTTCGGTTATTTCCCGCATAAGTAGCATTTGCCTTAAAAATGGACCGATGTATTCTTTTGGAAAACTTACAAGTTTTTGAGGTCCCAATGTCGTTTGTTTGGGACCTAAATTTTTTTCGTGTCAAAAAGTTATACAAATATCATTCGGTGCAACTTGCGGACGCTCAGTGCAATAGTGATAAATTTGTTGCTATTGTTGACGTGTGGAGGTACTTGTTTTAGGCTTGAAAATTTTAGTTTCAACACTTTATGTGCCATTGGGTCCAGTTCACGGACCTGAATCAAATACTTATTGTTAATTTTATTGCCATTTGAGTACGGGTCCATGAGTTATGGTCCAATAACTACTCGATTTCTATGTCAACTCTTTTTAGCAACACTTTGTACTTTTTCTGAGTAGGCAAATTGTTGATCATCTATTAATTCACACTTTGACGTTATTCGCGACCTCGCCTCAGCGAGGTCGTGTTTAGATGGTTGTTCGCGCATAATTTACATACGCACAGTATGTCTATTATAATTGTAATATCATCATATATATTGGTTACTTTTGGCCTGGACATATATGCGTTGAAGCTACACAAGGTCTGTGGATAATTAAATATATATTGTAATTGGACGAGCTAACTCCTAGAATGCGTTTTCAATTTCGTTGGATTGCCTCAATTCCAGCCAGTTATACCCGATGACCAGTTACCACTGGCCGCTAACGTGACAGAGCGGCACACAGAGTGTGTACAAATAAGTAACGAGTTTGAACAATAGTTTTGCAAGAAATATTACTTGTTTATACAACAATTGTTTCTTATGTCTCTATATGTATATAAAATTGTGTACAACGCTTTACAAAGGTGTCCAAATTACGTATGGCGGGTGTTCCAGCTTTATCAATAAATTGAAAGTTTCATCTAATTCCGCGAGTTTAAACTGTGTTGTAGTTTAAACTGAAGCTAGGTACTTGATGGTGCTGTTGTTTTTTTCGTTAGCTACAGCAGAAAAACAACATAATGTATCTAGTACGGTGGCGAATGTAGCATGTTGTGTCAAAATGTGCTTACAATTTGTAGTTATAAATAAACATAACAAGCAGCCTCTGAAAGCGGCAATAGAGACGGGATACAACAAACGTATAACCGAGTTTTTTTACAATATTCCATGCTTTTACTCGAAATCTGTCGAGCTTTTAACATCAATATAAACAGTTAACCAGAAAATGCACCGCAAAAACATTTAAGGAAAAGCTGCCAATCAAGATTTAAGTTGACTAGGCCATACCTAAGTACACTGCAAAAACGGTGAGTCAAATTGGCTCTCTTCGAAATAGGGTCTGCGGGACTATAACCTAGTGAGTCAAATCGGACTCCGCCAGAGTCAAATTCGACTCACTGAGTCGCACATTTGACTCTGGCGGAGTCGAATTTGACTCAGTTTGTGTAGTTGTCCCGTAGAGCCTATTTCGGAGAGAGTCAATTTTACTCACCATTGTTTGCAGTGCAACGAAGCTGTATTACGTTTTTAACGCGACACTGTCATCATTTCACTAAATTCCAGAAGGGCTCCTGTAACCTTGAAACGTACTCGGAAACCATTAGCTCTGGTTTTGCGATTAGTGCTCAGAATTAACATGCCGCAATTAAAGTATTTAGTTTTTGTGGCCCATGCAATTTAAGATCTGCCTCTCCGTTTATGCGACTTTTTGAACCCCTAAAATTAAGTGAGACCAGTAGACAGAAAGACGCAACGGGCTCGTCTAGAAAAATTTAACCCCTTCTCCCATTGAGTTACCTGTAGGCAACTGAGTGCAGTGTATATACGTTAATATATATCGCACCGTGTTTAACAATTGCAACACGTATCTTGAAATTAGATTTCTTATAGAGTAGAAGATGTTCGAGGGAGTAACAGTGAGCCTATGTAGAAACCCATTTTTGGTGTAAAAATTTGTAGTCACGCTGCATCCGGTTGCAATGTTATATTAGCAAACTTGCTGTTCGTCAGTAACCCAGCCAATTTAACCCTTCTCACATTGAGTTGCCTATAGGCAACTCAGCGCAGTGTATATGCGTTAAATAATATATATCGCTCCGTGTTTAACAATTTCAACACGTATACATAGTACTAAATCACCACAAGACGTGAGAGCCCCCTCGGGCTCGAGCGTCAAGCTCCTATAGCTGAGTGGTGATGGTATACGCCTCCCACTTCAGTCACTGGAGTTCGAATCCTAGCATAAAAGTAGGTCTCAGGGGAAATAGAAAATATTCATGTGAGAAAGGGTTAACCTCTTTGCGACCAGAAAGGTTTTAGCCACGCTTGCAAGTTATCAGCAAACATCCTCCTGCTCATCCAATACTTTTTGGGGCCCACTCTTACATGTTGGGCTACCTACATGCTTAAACTTACAGAAAAAAGAACTCTCCCAAGCAATGGACACTCAAAGATATTAACCCACCAGCCTGTAACTTGAAAGTCCTACGGCTCACAGCCGGAGCTGCCACCCCCATACCTCCCATTTGGGGTCCCCAACGCTAACCGGTTGAAAAAACCGACGAACAGTGCCGGAGCAGGCAGCAGTGGGGTCTCCTCCCAAACATCAGGGTGGGGCCCCAAATTCGTAAGCGAGATACCGTATGCATTTTAAAACTTCAGCGGTTTTTTAGTTTCAATCGGTTAGAGTGGGGGCCGCATTAGGCGTTGGGCCCCCCCAAATGGAGGGTATGGGGGGGATGGCTGTTCTGGCCCTGTTAGCTGGCTACAGCAGTGACCGTAACTGGAACTGTTAAATTATAACAATTGACAAAAAAATAGTGTATCAAAATAGTTCATCTAAAAACAAAGCTATAGCTAAAAAACGCTTCAAAAGATGCACGTGACAAAACTGTGACATTTTGTACGAAGGGTACAAGAATTAATTTTTAACACGTAAACAACATTCAAACCGACGCTTTTTTTGGGCAGGTCCGTGAAGTCGATCTGAGAAAGTGTCAAGAAAACTATCTCAGAGGGTGCTTTTATATCTTATTGAAAACATTATTTTTTTGCTTCAAATTATTTTCAAACAAAACATTTCACATTTAGAATTTAGTTTTCAAAATTGTGACTTTAGGCTTAGGCTTAGGCTTAGGCTTAGGCTTAGGCTTAGGCTTAGGCTTAGGCTTAGGCTTAAACATCATTGTTGGAAGTGGCTCGGGCCAGTGTCGCAGTGGACAGGAGTGGGGGCTCTGTCCAAACTCCAAGGTGGGTGCTCCAAACCCGTGGGCGAAGCGAGCGAGACGACAGATGCTTTTTAAAACTTCGGCGGTCTTTGTTTCAACCGGTTAAGATGGGAGCCCTTTTAGGGGTGGGGGCCACAAATGGGGAGTATGGGGGTGGCTGCTCGGCTCTGGCTGGAAAAGCTAGGATCATACAAAAGGGGCTACAACAGATTTTATATACAACCCAGAAGTTTGTACGAAGACTTGAAAAACGCTCTTTTACAGGCCATACAATAACTTGCAAAGGTCAAAAAAAATTTCTCACTCGCTACGCTAGCTCGTAAAATTTTTTAGACAAAAGTATTTCCTCAGTAAATGAAATCCCACGCTACGCCCCTGGCAATAACCCTTGTCCACGCCACCCCTCATAGTAGCGCTTAGGGTTAGTTTTAGGACAAGGCTTACCTATGCCAAAGCATAAGCCTTAGTCGTTGAGCAAAGTTAAATCCTAAACCTAAGCCTTAGCTATAAATGTAGTGGGTAGTGTACAAGAGCTACTGAAGCAACTCTTTGCTCACTATTGCCACGGAGTACGGACCCCAGCTTTTGCTCTCATGCATTAGTCGCATGGGGCGCCTTTGCGTCTAGGACCGTCAAAACTTTGTGTTGCTTTTGCTATGTTGTTGAGCAAAGCCCCATGACGGGCCCGTTGCCAAGGAGGGCAGGTGGGGTTCAGCGTCTGCGAACAATTTTGACCCCGTAGAAAAATTTTTTACCCTTGCATGGTAAATCATTGAAAGCCTTTGTATGCGTTTTCTGAAAAAATTTTAGCCCCCACTAGCAAGGTATGGTAAGCTGGCAACTAGTTTGCCCCTTAAAGACCCGTGGTGTCGTTATTGCTATCATTTCTCATCTGGGGTCGCATCGTTACGTACACAAACACACCGGGTTTCTTATCGGTTTTAGCTGTACAGTGCGAAAACGTGGGTTTAAATTGTTTATATTTTTTAAAGATTTTTTGAAGTTTTCAAAAATTTGTTGTACAGATATTATATATTGTATGTAATACGATGGCATTTCGGAAGCGCTGAGCCCGTAGCCAACTCAGCCTGATAGGCAAGCTTAAACAAGGTTAGGGTTAATAACATGTGGTTGAAATAACAAGCTTGCAAACGGGGCTACAAGTTTTCGCGTGGAGAGACGAAAAAAATTTTCTAGAAAGGGCTGAGACCCTCCTATCAGTCACCAGCTACTGGCCCGCGAAGCAGGAGGAGTACGCAAGCTAATAAAGTTGCTCACCGTAAATACTTCAGTGGTGTCAAAAAATGCTCATATATGCATCCGCTAAAAATTCCAGCTGGAAAAAAGGCGGAAAATACGTTTAAATGCTGCCATCCCAGAGACTCTAGCGCAGCCCACCCCGCCTGGCCATCGTGGTTCACCGAGGCCGACGTGCCGTTTACGAAGGCACTGTGCACGATATATAATAAAGTAATCCTTACTGTGGTGACCCGAATAAGAGGGGGGTAATAAAACAGTGATTCCCCATTTTGAGCCCCAATCAATAGGAGTGCGTATCTCTAATAAAAGTCCGTTACAGAATAAAGTCCCTCTAAACCCTAATTAGTCCATAAATGTCAAATATCCTCAATTGAAGTGCATAAATTGCTCCAGAACCAAATAAAGCTGAGTTCGAAACTTTAAAGCGTACTTAAGTTTTGAAGTACATTCTTAAGTATAACTTTGCATTATCGCTCAAGCTTTCTGATACAAGACAAATAAACTGCTAATTCATGTATCAGTAACGAAGGACGGCTGAGACCGGTTTCAAAATAAATAATGGTTCACAAAAGAATAACAGGGGGGCACCTTCTGGAGAGGCAAAAATTATCAGTCCCGCCCTCCTCTTATCCGGGTCCCAGCAGCAATTCAGTGGAACAATTTGCTTATTTATGCAGATTCAATTGTTTCATAGCGTCAACAGTATTGAAACAACCTGAATTTAGTCCAATTTTAGCTCTTTTCGAAGATGACTTAAACATTCATTCAGTCGCTTGGATTCACAGGAGTCCACAAAAAATTATATTTGGGTGGCACCTAATAATTTTTGGAAGCCCTATTATTGCAATTCAAAATTGTTTACTTTTAGACCCTGTTTTTTGGGGGCACGACTTCTTATTGCCCCGCGTGGGAACGACCTTGCTTGGAGTGAAACCCATATTTTGCCCCTCGAAGAAACAGGGGTGATAACCTTGGCACGCAAAGAAAGTTGTCAAAATCAAAGAAACTGCTCATATAGGTATATTATATTTCTTCGATGCATGTCACTTTTTGTTTATTTTTTAGTTTATTGTTTTAGTGTTTTTACTATTATTATTATTTAAAAAAGTAAAATTGAAATTGATTCTATTTTAAGTGAAAAGTTGCTTGAAAGTTTAAATTATATGGTTATTTTTAAGCAGTTTTTTAGTTAAAAAAACTATTTCCATATTAAACGAGTTTACAAGTGTTGTTAATTTTAGTTAACATATTAATTATTATCGATGAACCTGGGGCGTATACAATGATAGAGGTAGAACGATTCGAATAAGAGTGGGGTGATGGTCGATATATCCCCTTGAAATTTCTGGAGAGGCAAATTATTCGTTTTTAGCAGGGTTTTAGAACAAGAATCAGAACTTGGAAGGTTAAAAGCAATTTCTCGCGTTCTACGATCGAACTGAATTATCTTTTCATGAAGTTATGCTATATATATAATGCCAGCGGTACACATGAAAGCATACTAAAGTTATTATCTTTTAATTTATTAGCAGTTCATAATAGAACTATTGTTGCACATCTGCAATGTGTAAAGACTTCCAAAACGCAGAATCAGAGTTACGGTTTGGTACAGACTTAGGTTTAGGCTTAGACATAAACGTAGGCTTGGCGTCAGGTTTAGATATAGGCGTAGGCTGACTTGGACAGGTTAAAATAACACAATGCTCAGTTGAAAATTTCTATTGCGTAAATCAAAATGTTTTCAATATTTACGGCGTGCGTTAATATTTAATTTTGTATTAAAATTAAGCAATTTTTTCGGGCGCATAAAGAAAAAACAAAGATAGGCAAAACCAGGTCGCTGATAAAGGTTTGGTGTTGTTTTCGGTGTTCAAAATGTTATGAACCAAAAATAATGGCTCGTTATAAATGTCGCGACGAATACCAAATGAGTTAGGATAAATACGGCAGATTTGACCAGAATTATACCGGTCATTTGTTTAAAATATTAAAATATGCAAAGTTTCTGTATGAAGCTCAGCTTTTTTGGCACTTAAGTTACGTGCTAAGTAATTACTGAATCGTTTTTATCATTTTTATTAAAGATTAAGTAAATACTTAGGTCGCTGATTTTATTGCGGGTTTACAATTCATGGATACTAATCTTGGTCTAATTAAAATTGTAGACTCATCGCGCCTTGTTAATATTAAGCAAAACTATTACTTTCTTGACAATGGCTAACATTTGGCGTTTATTTGTTTTTTGTTTGAAAAGTTCAGTATTTACTTAAGTTAACGACTTAAGTAATTATTTAAGTATAACGCAAGTAAATACTTTTATGTTTAACCAGGGACGCTGTTGGGTGGCAAGGGAAGCATGGCTTTCCTAATGGTTTTGAAAAATTTTCATTTTGGAACAAATTCAGTTTATGATCTCCTGAGCGTTTCATTGTCATTACTAATTGTTGGTGCTTTTCCATTCTGAACCGACATTGCTTTAGTGAGTGGTATAGTACCAAAATTTATTTTCTCATGCGTTGTTGCGTGGGTAGTGACTTTTTGTACGATTAACACATTATATTTTTAACCCTTTCTCACATGAATATTTTCTATTTCCCCTGAGATCTACTTTTATGCTAGGATTCGAACTCCAGTGACTGGAGTGGGAGGCGTATACTATCACCACTCAGCTATAGGAGCTTGACGCTCGAGCCCGAGGGGACTCGCACGTCTTATGGTGATTTAGTACTATGTATACGTGTTGCAATGGTTAAACACGGTGCGATATATATTATTTAACGTATATACACTGCGCTGAGTTTCCTATAGGCAACTCAATGTGAAAAGGGGTTAACGTACTTGTGTGCCCCTCCCCAAACAAAAATCCTGGCTACACTCATAAAAGTCAAACTCAGGTAACTATAAGTAAGATTTCATGAACGAAGCCAATGTTTATTATTGGTTTAACGCAAATTGTTTAGATAATTCTCTCATGCCAGGGTGTACCATGCCAATCGTAGCCATATCATCTTTTGCTCCTCAAACCTCTTACCAAAATGCTTAATAATTAAGTCTCAAATGGGTATCTGTAACAAAATAACAGTTTTTTTGCCAACAGAATTATCTGCTAAATAGTTCGAAAAGTACAGCCTAGAACAATATAGCTTAATGAGAGGCTTTTCTTCGTTTCACAAGCCCAAATTGCTAGCTAGTGCTAAAACTAGGTACGGTAACTGCGTTAACAGACGGAGGGGTGATGTCATAATTTTATTCAACAGAGGGGTGATGTCAGAATTTTATTCAACGGACGGGTGTCTGCCATGTGAGTATATATACGCGGCTTGTGTATGTGCAGAGTGTGTAATGTTAACACATTACATACTTGTGCACATATACCACCAGGGAAAATTAGGATATCGGCCGCGTGGTGTAATGGGTAGCGCGCTTGACTCGCGAGCGAGAGGTACGAGGTTCGATTCCCGGCGTGGCCATATCTTTCGGAGAAATTTAGGAGAAAAATCAAATATATTCGCAGTACTTCGGAGGAAGAGGTCGTCCCGACCGTGCAGTTCTGACATGCCAGTACACACGTGAGATTTAGTGATTTTTCGGTGATTTTGTTTTATTTTTATGCACAATATTTGACATAATTATTTGAAATCTTTCTCAGTTTCTTACCAAAATAAGACATACAACCCTTGTCATCGATAGAACCGCTGTTGATTCCAGACCGAAAAATTTATACATTTTTAATTATGAAGCTATCGTAGGCAAACATTCTCAAATTAATATTGTTGTATTTATTGTTGAATCAAAGACAACTCACCGACCTCGTCAAATTTTGACCCTGATATCTCGTCATCCGCTATAACTGGTCACCCCCAACAGTTACATAAACCTACACTTATTGTTGAATCTAAGACAACTCACCGACCTCGTCAAATTTTGACCCTGATATCTCGTCATCCGCTATAACTGGTCACCCCCAACATTTACATAAACCTACACTTATTGTTGAATCTAAGACAACTCACCGACCTCGTCAAATTTTGACCCTGACATATCTCGTCATCCGCTATAACTGGTCACCCCCAACAGTTACATAAACCTGTAAGCCTTTACTGCGGGTGACAAACTGTCTGATGGACAAATGGTCAAAGTCAACGAGATATGAGGTTACAAGTTACCAGTTGAAGAGTTATCGGGTGACGAATTGCCGTGATACCGTTATCAATTTAGCAATAGACTTATATTCAGCTGGAATTTTGCGACTAAGGGCACCTGTAACTGTGAAATTACACGCGGCTGCTACCAGTGATAACATAAATATGTGCGGGATTATTTCTACACAAGGGACTAAAAATCAGTTGTTAAAATATATTTTGCCAGTCAAAAACCCGTTTTGCGAACACAGTAAATTCCAATGAGTTAATTAGTCAGCTCAGACAAAAAGATAGTTATTTCGGAGTTAATAACAGTAAACTTTAAGTCACTCTGAGTTGACTTGATTCTCATGTGAATTGAGTTGACTCCGGCGGAGTTGATTAGTTAAATCAGAACGAGTTTAATCAGCTCAAAATTGTGAGTTCTGATAGTCCTAAGTTAGACTGAATAATTCAACTCATTATGAGTTGAAATCAACTCACTGGAATTTACGGTGAATCAAAAAAATGGCTTTTGTACATTTTCACACAGTTTTTAAAATTGTCACATTTTAACATTACTTAAATTTAACCTTTAAGCTTGTGCCAGTCATGTACAAACAGTTTAAACCAGTGAATTAATTCTAATTCAAAAATTCTATTCAAGATTTATGTAAATATGTCTCAAAATCACAATTCATTCGTTGTAAAATGTGTTTTAAAATCACACATAATTTCTTGTACAAAATATTAAAATTTGCAGGTAAAACTGTTTAAACAGAATAAAATTTGGGCGAAAAATTAATTCAAAATTCAGAAGCGAGTCAAATTATTAGCTGCTGGCAAATTAATTATACTTTGTGATACGGAAATCTACTTGTGAGCGGAGGTCAAAAACACAACCATGAACGCGGGCAGGTTTGTCAAACGGGAATGTAACTAAACTTCCATGGATTCCTTAAGATACTGAATTTTTATTAACATTTGGTGTGTATAGGTACATTATAAATGTATATCACCTATGACAAACATTCATCGTAAATTTTCTCCACTGAGAGCACCATTTCACCGCTTAACACAATATTCAAGCGGTATCCAGACAATGTGTCACCCCAATAACTCGTCGCCCCGACAACTTGTAATGCGAAACTTCATCGACTCGACAATTCGTCACCCATCACTGTGTTTAGGCTTAGGCTCAGGCTCAGTATTACACTCTTAATACGATTATACTTAGATTTAAGCGTAGGCTTTAGGACACTGTTCGGGCGACAAGTGGTCGGGCGACGAATTGTCGTAGATTCTATTCAATCAGTTCTCGTACGCACAAGCTTCTGGAATCGCAAATCTGATTGCAACGCTTGTGTGTTAAGTGCAGTTTAGTTGTAATATATAGTTAAAAGCCGTGCTACAACCGCCATACATTTTAGCGGCCAACTTGACCCACAGTTATACCTGTTAACAAAGGCCCTGAGTTCATTAACCGTGCGTTCAAATATGCCGAACTATTTTATTGTGCGTCCATAACGGGACTGAAAAATCAACCAATTTATAATACAAAGAAACACAACGGACTTGGAGGTTGTCAGACTGGGAAATTGGAAAAAAATTTGTCGCCGGCTTAAGTTTGGCGGGTAGAAGATAGGCTTCACCTGGTTGGTTTGTTACGTTGTTGACCACTTTGCCGGACAGTTGCGCCCAAAAGCTATCACGTAAACTTGCGTTGGACCTTTAAAAATTGAAAATTTTTGGTTAACCCATTACAGTTTTGTATCTTTTCGACTAATTATTACTCGTTTAACCTTGACGTTCAATTAAAAACTTTGATTTTAAGTAAATATAACAGACAAAAATGAAATATGATTTTTTTTTAAATATTAGAAATTAGCGAAGTTTGAGAAAAAAATGTTTTTTTTTTGTTTCACAGACATTCGCGCTTGCTGCCACAATATAGCATTTGGGTATGCAAGTAGGGGATTAAAGCAAGACGTATAAACATATAACGGTGACAATGGGGGCACCGTTAATTCACACTAAACTTCCTGTATACATTTTCTTAAAGGAATCGTTTATTACGCCTCCATGTACACGAAATATCTTGGTTTTTTTGAGCTTTTTAAATCATTTTCCAATATCTTTTTATCGAAAAATTACACTGCAAACTTATATCAGCGCAAATGTTTTGGAATGTTAAACGGTTTTGACTTCTGTTAAACGAACGTGTCTCGTAATATTAAATCAAGCTGAAGCTATTGAAAAGTAAAAAAAAAATTGAAAAAATTTTAGACCAAAAATCCGCTGAAGTTAAACTACCTAGTTTCTACGCTGTAAATAGATGTAAACGTATTACTTTTAGAATTTGAGCCTTTGTAGGCTTGTGCCAAATTCTGTTATTTTTTATTACTTTCACTGAGATCGGATATTTATTTTTGCGTAATTTTATTAAACTAATTCTAGCTTGGCTTAATCCAGGCTTGAGATTCATTTCGTGCGTAAAAGTTGCAAACGCTTTTCATAACCTACAATTTGTATTTAGTGCTTAAACTGTAAAACTAGTCCCGTCACAGTCGCTATAGACTGCGAAATATCAAACAATTTTAATATTTCAATTAATTCAAGCATCTTGAGTAAATTGGACTGAATTTAGTTCAAGAAACGCTCAGTAACACAGTTTCCGGTTGGCCAATCTGAAGTGCAGATGCAAGAAATTAAAACGGCTAGCAATTGCGTTCACACTTGGAAATTAAATTTATTTGCGTAAATTGCAGTGACTAAATTTGCGGCTGCGAGGACTTCAAAGCTGTTTTGTGACTGAACTTGCACATGTCAGTTACGAGTGCAAGCATTTGCTGCTAAAACTTGCACTTGTGATTAAAGCATTATTTTTAATTTCGAATTAAAATATTTGCTAAGACTTTTCAATTTCTGTTTATATCGTCTAGATTTTTAACCGTTAACATTGGAGTTACACTTCATACTACACTGCAAAAAATGGTGAGTCAAATTGACTGTCTCCGAAATAGGGTTTTCCGGTAGTGAGGTGAATTTGACTCTGGCGGAGTCGAATTTGCAGTGTAGTACTTTGGTTAAACTATGTCTGAACAGGCAATATATACTTTAAGTAAAACTTAAGTCGGGATCTTTTACGCGTTCCCGTCACATTTACGGTTAAGGCTTAGGCTTAGGCAAAGGCTTAGCATGCGTAAGCCAATAAGCCGTTTCCTAAGCCTAAAGTCTAAGTGTACGCGGTGAATGTACACAAAAGTCATAAGTTGTACTTATCTCCAACGAGCCATGCTCTGTGATGCAGGGTTTGTATGGGGATATTTTTTGTGTTTTGAATTTGAAACAATATTTGTTTTGTTTGTATATATTATTTGGCTTTCTTCATTTTAAACTTAGTTAGGATGAAGTTCAAGATTTGACTGGCAAATATATATAAATGAACAGATATATAAACCGTAAGATGTATGTGATTTTTTCATTTTTTTCTAAGTTTTTTTAACTATACTTTATCGCACACTGCACTACAACAGTTTACGGCAAACAATGCTCTTTTTAAATGTATTGCAATCGTTGCTCTACAGTGCGTGCAATGTGCAATTTTTTAGCAATTTTTTGTTGCAATTTTTTCACCAATGCCTTGCTGGTGTTGTGGCGCTGCAACCACTTTCTGTGTAATACCGCACATTTTTATTATAGTTGCATTTACGATTTTTATTGTAATTATATCTGTGTATAGAGAAGAAAGTTAACGTCGGTCTGTTGTTACTCATTAATTACACAAATAGACTACAATAGTTAGTAATTATTGAAATTAAACATTTTTACAGTTGCAAATTGAATTTCGAGTTGAGTAAATTGATGCTAAAGTTGGAACATTAAACGTCTGTTGAAAATAAACAACCTTCATCGAGTTGGTGATGAGGTCCAAAATGACCTTTTTGACCCTTTTATCAATGCTTAACGGCAAATACTCTACTAGGCAATAACCAAGGAAACCAATGGTTGCCATACGTGAGGCTGGCTGTGACTCCGCTACAATCTAGCGAGAAGAGGGCTGGAACCCGAGGGTACGAAGGGGGCAGGAACGTTTGAAAAATGTGACATTTTATATCGTCTATAAGATAATATGCCACGGTTCTTCGCGCTGAAATAAAATCCTCATAGTTTGACGACGTATTGTGCGTTCGTTAATGCAACATATGGTTTCGTACAACCAGTGCTGGAGTAGGCTAGGGTTAGAGACCACCCCTTCAAAAAAATTCCACGGTGGGGGTTTCGTAGAACCAGTGTCGGAGAAGGCTACGGGGTTAGGGACCACCCCCCAAAATTCCACGGTGGGGAACCCTTGCGATGATAAAAATAATTTTCAAATTTTGGATTTTTCAATTTGCAATACATATTCAAGTTCAATATTATTAACAGCTATTTTGTTTGCAAATCTCATTAAGATGGGGGCTTCTCATTAAACTACTTTTCACCGAAATAACGATGATTTTTGGTTTTCAGCATTTAATTGAGTATACACGAGCTAAGAACGGTATCTGTTGCCAAGCTTTCAGTTCCAAACCCACTCACAAAAAAGTTTCATAGTGCAGTATATTGCAAAACTTGCATGCTGCACTGTTCGCTTCGCTTGAAAAATCTTCATACCTCAACCCAGTCTACCGACTTGTGAAATGGTTCTGACCTTTTGCTCAATTATATAAACCGTAAACCACTTTAAACTTTGAACTAAAATCTTCAAATGTTTTTATTTATATCAAAGTTTTAGCTTAATTATTGGAAGAATGTACAATTTCAGCTGAAAATTAACATAGAAATTGAATTATTTTGGAAAATTTTTTGGTACGTTAATGTTGTAGAAGCAAGAGGCAAAAGACCTGAGTGACTTCTTGGAACACCAAGAAGTCACTCAGGTCTTTTGCCTCTTGCTTCTACAACACTAACTGACCAAAAGATATTTCTATGTTAATTTTCAGCTAAAATTGTATATTGTTACAATAATTATACTAAAACTTCGATATAAATTGAAACATTTGAAGATTTTAGTTCAAAGTTAAAAGTTGTTTACGGTTTATATAATTCAGCAAAAGGTCAGAAGCATTTCACAAGTCGGTGGACTGGGTTGAGGTATGAAAATCTTTCAAGCGAAGCGAACAGAGCAGCATGCAAGTTTTGCATTTAACTGCACTATGAAACTTTTCTTTTGTCAGTGGGTTTGCTACTGAAAGCTTGGCAACTGATGCCGGTTTTTAGCTCGTGTATACTCAATTAAATGCTGAAAACCAAAAATAATCGTTAGTTCGTTGAAAAGTTCAGTGACGAAGCGAACGAGAAACCAGGCGCATATTTTTGCACTCACAAAAGGAGTTTTAAACATTTATTCTGTCTTCAACTCTGTGCCAATACACAAAATTTTCAAAGTATTATATATATAGTTATTTATTATTTATTTCATGTTTCAGAAGCTTAAAGCCTGGATAAAACAACGAACCCACGTTTGGGGACAATTTGACCAAGTCATATAATCGTAATATATATAAATTAAGAATTACTATAACGCACGCATAGCGTATTAAAATATACCAAAATCTGGTATATATATTTGAATTTGTTAATTGTCAGTATTTAAAGTATTAATTTGTGTTCACAAGTTTTCAAAACTCGTGATAAATCTGAGGATACCACTGGGAAACATCGTTGATCCAATATTTTACCCCGACAACTTTGAATCCCTCCTACGCAACTCGTTATATTCGTCACAACCACTTTAGTGTAACGCCTGCGACATTTTGCGCACATAATGTACGTAAAGTTACAAATTAACTACGGTTTCAGTTTACAAACAGTACGCAAACCCCGTCACGCGACATTTTGCCAGTACAACAGTCTAAGCTGCAACTGCATGTTCTACAGCGTGGGAATTTTCCAAAATTTTCCCATGATCGAATGTAATTTTTGACGATACATCAAACCCCGGTGAATGCTAAAACTTGCTCAATAGCTCAAAGCGTAACTGTTATACATTGTTGTTCTAAACAACACTAAAGCTGTTTCTGGTTCGATACATTTATATTCTACGGTATCCCTTTTGCTCTAAGCTTTCCGTATATTAACCGAATCGTACAACGTTCATTGGTTTCAAACTCGGGTCGATCTCAAAGCTCAATGTCGTTTCAAACGTCCAGTTCAAAGTTGAATTGAACTCAATCTACACGTTTTGCCGATATTTCAATGTGATTTCTCGATTACGCTTGAAAAGCTATTAAAGATAAGATATATTTTGGTAAGTTTGTTGTGTTTTTAGTTTGGAGTTAACACAGGGGTGGACTGGGTATATGGTTCACAGGCGCAGTTGTCCAATGGGATTTCTCGAATTTGGGGCACGCAACAAAATTGTCAAAAAATTTTAGTTTTTGGTGTTTTAGTGGTCCGTTGATTGAGATAATCAGTCTCAGGATCGAGTTTTATTGTCCGTTCAACCTTGAGTAATATTGAATGTTTCTAGATTATGTAAGAATAAGGGTTGCACTATACTTGAGGTCTGTCACCTATCCGGCGCCGTCCGTCACCTATGCGGCGCCGTCCGTCACCTATCCGGCGCCGTCCGTCACCTATCCGGCGCCGTCCGTCACCTATCCGGCGCCGTCCGTCACCTATCCGGCGCCGTCCGTCACCTATCCGGCGCCGTCCGTCACCTATCCGGCGCCGTCCGTCACCCATTCGGCGCCGTCCGTCACGCATTCGGCGCCGTCCGTCACGCATTCGGCGCCGTCCGTCACGCATTCGGCGCCGTCCGTCACGCATTCGGCGCCGTCCGTCACGCATTCGGCGCCGTCCGTCACGCATTCGGCGCCGTCCGTCACGCATTCGGCGCCGTCCGTCACCCATCCGGCGCCGTCTGTCACCCATTCGGCGCCGTCTGTCACCCATTCGGCGCTGTCTGTCACCCATCCGGCGCCGTCTGTCATCCATCCGGCGCTGTCTGTCACCCATTCGGCGCTGTCTGTAACCCATCCGGCGCCGTCTGTCACCTATCCGGCACCGTCTGTCACCTATCCGGCACCGTCTGTCACCCATCCGGCGCCGTCTGTCACCCATCCGGCGCCGTCTGTCACCCATCCGGCGCCGTCTCTCACCCATCCGGCGCCGTCTCTCACCCATCCGGCGCCGTCCGTCGCCCATCCGGCGCCGTCCGTCACCGATCATCACCCGCATGGTGCCGTCCTTCGCCGTCCGTCATCCATACGGCACCGTCCGTCACCCTTCCGGCATTGTCCGCCACTGTTCGTACCATAAGTTATCGTTCGTGAGCTATTTGCGTACGACACCGCACGGTGACAGACGGTGCCGCACGGTGACGGATGGCGCCGTACGGGTGACGGATGGCGCCGTACGGGTGACGGACGGTGACTGACGGCGCCGTGCGGGTGACGCACGGTGACTGCAGGCGCCGGACGTCAAGTATAGCGCAACCCTAAAAAGTTTTTTTGCAAGAATAAACTTTTAAGTAATGCGATTTCTTGCTTTTGCAATTAGAATGTTGCACGTCTAATTTAAAAGTATAGGTTTAATAGTTTAACC
Source organism: Enoplolaimus lenunculus (assembly GCA_030248215.1). NCBI lineage: Eukaryota > Metazoa > Nematoda > Enoplea > Enoplida > Thoracostomopsidae > Enoplolaimus > Enoplolaimus lenunculus. Next base: position 151,322 of record JASANG010002512.1, on the reverse strand, counting down.
GTGATTTTAAGTAAACTATACTGAGTTTATATTTTGGTAACTGCACCTTAAGAAACCGTCAATTTTCAACACGACCCGCTGATAATTACAATATATATTAAATTAGCCTACATTCAGGATAAGATTTTTTTAATGTTTACATCAAAATGTAACCAAATCTATAACTACTTCAGACTTCATTAAGACGAAATGATATCTTCGCCTAATATTTGTTATCTTTTTATAATTTTGTGCCGTATAATTAAGGTAAAAAATTACTGTTTGCCTCTTTGTCAGCTGAGAAAGTCGCTTGAAAGGCTTTGACTGTGGTTATTTTGAGATTTAATTTTTGTCGTAATTTGAATAAATTCATAGCGAATGATTTGACTATTTCTTATGTTGGTCGTTAAACATTATTAATTATGTATGGTTGCATATTTGCCTATAGTGCTACTTCTACATATATAATGACTGCGGGCCCGTAGCCAAGGGGTGCAGGGGAGGCTCGGCCCTCTGTAAAAATTTTGCCCCCCCGTAGAAGATTTTCAACCTTGCTTGTAAGTCATTGAACATCCTTAATTGCCCCTCCTGAATAATTTTATTCCTAGCAAGGTGAGCTAGCTATGGGTCCGCCACCCTAACCGGTTGAAACAAAAACCGCTTTAGTTTTAAAATGTGTCTGGCTTCTTGATCGCTTCGCTCTTGAGTGTGGGGGCCCCCACCCTGCAATTTGAGGGGAGCCCTCATCCCTGCTTGGTCCTTCACTGGCCTAGAAATTTCAGATTACATGTCGTGATACCCACTCGGGTATAGGAGTTTGTCTGTCGAGTCCGAGTGTGGTCTTATGTGCTGTGATGGGTTGCTGCTACACATACGCGTATTAATTGTTAAACATTGTGCATTCACACTGTAAGTTCCAGTGAGTTGATTTTAACTCAGAATGAGTGTGAATCGCTCAGTCTAAATTAGGACTATCAGAACTCATCATAATTCTGAGTTGATTCAACTCATTCTGATTTAATTAGTGAACTCTCTCGGAATAAACTCAACTCAGAGTGAGAATCAACTCAAGTCAGAGTGAGTTAAAGTATATTGTTATAAACTCAGGAATAATTAACTTTCCGTCTGAGTTGATTAATTAACTCATTAGTATTGACAGTGCAGTATTAATTGCATCTGCAGTGTTTGCAATTAGTTGCTCATAGTACGCTCAATACAGGGACGGGTTAAGTGTTCAAACGGCAAATAGGTCTAACAAACTGATTATAACGTCGTAAACTTAAATCGTGTAAATTGAAATGCTTAATTTCAGGAACAGTCGTTTGAAGAAATTTCTAGATATTAAAACCAGTGTTCCGTTTCTGTAGAAATACAACGTAATAAAGTAGGCAGCGAGCAATAATCAGCTTGCGCCCGGCCATCAACTTACTGGATACCGGATAGGGATATTTAATTTTGTTACCGGAAACGGAGCCGGATACCGGATATTGTATTATGCTAAAATAATTTATTTTTACGCTGTATTTCTAGCGTGCTTAAGGTTTTCGTCTGTTATAAGATTTATAATTGCTGCTAATAAACTAAAATTAATTAAAGCAACATGCGTTCAACTACTCGCTTGGTGCCATACCTTAAAAGTAACTGAAAATGTATCGAAACTTGAACTTCTTGACTTGCTCAGAAATGTAATCGCAGAAAACTGCTAAAGACGCTCGCTTGGGAAAAACCAGCTTTAGGATATTCGGCCCCACAACCGTAAATATCCGGTATCCGTTAGATTTTTACCAGATACCGGAACTGGATACAGATATTAGATTTTACCGGATATTAAACAGGAACCGGATATTCGGTCGCACTGTGATAACCAGTAACAGCTAAGACGCCTGACGCAGTAGGTACTTGCAAAACGTTGCACAGTAATTATTGTGCGAAGCGCAACAATTTTGCTTATTTTTGGTCTTCTACTTTTCCACTGCACATTTAAGATTATTAAGCCAAAGGCTTAAGTTTAAATAATCTTTTTCCTAACATAAACCTAAAAGCCTGACTAAGCCCAGATCTAGCGTAAACGTGTGGGGGAGTGTACAAGAGCCAACAGCGTAGAAAATTAAGGTTTGATGAGGTTATTTTAAATTCCTATGAGCAGATGCTGACATATGTCAGCAGGTCATCTAAGGCTTGCTGGCCCTTTCCATTAATTTTTCTTGCTTGGCAGATTATTTATTACAATTTTGTCTCACCATACGGAGCCGAAACCGGAGTCAGAGGTCAGCAGTTTTTGCCAGAGCCGGAGCCGGAGGTGTAGCCGGAGATGAGGTGAAAGTACGCAGTTTAATAAATTGCTAACTTTACCAAATATCTGTCATGTGTTGTTGAATCATCTGATGTTCCGTTTAATACTTTTTACGAAACAACGGTTATTGTTGCCTCAAAACTGAGCCAAAAGTTAAAACGAAACGCACCAAACAAATAAATTTTGTAAATATATATATTCATAATTTCAGTACCGAAAATGCCGGACCCTCCGGCAGAAATTCTATCCGAGCCGGAGGTCGATTTTCTGCCGTAGCCGGAGGCATACATCCGGTTGTACCCTGGGTGATATGTGTGCTACCCACTCCCTACAAATTTCTGTGAGTGATCCCTAAAAATAAGCAATTTTGCAAGTTTTAGAGTTAAAACCGTATTAATCTTTAGATGCCAAAACACATTTCTCTTCCTCTGGTGAAATTACCTCTGGATACAAATCCTGGCCATAGGCCTGGAGTCCTTTAAATTATAGCAGGTCCAGTGGCGTACCGATGGATTTGTATAGGGGCTGGCAACGAAAAAAATGACTAAAAGATTGGTGCTTCGAATGGAATTGCCAAATCGTTAGCGATGGTTCAGAAAAGTGTTCTTTAGCAGAGAAATAACTACATTTTGAAGGGTGGGGGTCCATGCTCCTCTACCCATTTGTGCTTTCGACACTGATATGTTCTGCTGTGTTCATTTATGCTTCCGGTTACGGTGTCGATTTTAACCAATCACATTCGATCATATGATATCTACTTTATTAATAATACCAAAATTTAGATTCGTGTAATTTCATATTATCAGCAAACCTCGATTGTCAACCGTGCAACCAGGACTTGTTAGCAGAAAGGGCAAAAAGGCTTTTGGAGGCAACACAATTTTCTCAAACTTGGTTATGTTGTTTAAAAATTTTAGAGGCGGACGGGCGAAATACCCGTAAGCGTCAGGGTGCAATCGGAAATCCGGTTCCAGTTCCAGCATTTTGTCACTTTCCGGTTCCGGTGTTGGTTGGTGCTGTTTACTTCCAATAGTCGCAACTCTGACCATACTCTCTAAAACCTAAAATAAAATCTATACTCGAGATATTATATTATATTGAACTCCGCTATTTATCCACATTCGAACCGCGTCTGTGTATTTTTACATATGGAATACAGCGAGCCCCCCGGAAAAAATTTTGCTGCCCTAGAAAATTTTCAACCTTGCTTGTAAGTCAACGAAATCCCTTGTACGCCCATCCTGAAAACTTTTTTACCCCCCTAGCAAAGTGAGTTGGCTACATGCCTGGAAATGAGTAATTTTTACATATATATTTTATTTTTTCTAAAATACAATAACATAAAGCCGAATTGAAAATAATATCCAAGTATTTATAACAGGGTTTTATTCCGGTTATGAATACTTAATGGTAAAAGTTGACGCAAAAACGTCTAATAACCTGTTGGTTTTGGGTTTGATCGAAAAGAACGCGGTATTTTCGGTTTAATAAAGCTCTAAAACTCGTATTATTGAATCTGGTTTTGTCGAACATTAATACTCAAATATGATTGGCCGAATAGATTCATCTGTAGTTGTCACGCTTATAGCTTATTGGTCAAATTTTGCCCTCATGCTTCAGTCATACTTCCTGACAAGCGCAGAGGTACCTACACTTGAAACCATAATACCTTTCCAATATTGAAACCGGTATTGTAGTGCTTCAATTTGATTGGATAAAACGGGTTATCATCAGCGGTTATGCCAACATTGTTCATTGGGAAATTCTCTATGTATACTTTTTACTACATTCTCATTGGTTGCTTGAAAGGATACTAGTAATGTCAGGTAACCCTTATTGGCTGTTTAACAGCTTATTGGATAATTCTATTTAAGCACGTTAAAATACTGCATTCTCATTGGCTGTCGCATCGAATAGTGAGTTATATCAGGTTTAATCTGTATTGGCCGTTTAAAAGTGGTTGTTTTTGATTGGTTATCAGTTTCGATAATGTAAAAAAAGTAGTTTTATAAGACTGGAGCGTTTAAGCTGTTTTCAGTAGTTGAACAGTTTTAGTTGCGTTAACTTGTTTATTGATTTCGAAAATCTTTCAACGGCAGTTCAGAGTCGCAGGTTGAATTTTTAACGCGAAAAATCCTGTGCTTCTGGAGTGATATTTTTAGACATTAAAAGCTCTTTGAGCTCAGAAATGTTTTTTGGCTTCATTTTTAGCTTGAATATCCAAATAAAGTGCGCAACTCATTACGTAGCTTTTCGCTACCTGCCAGTTTTTATAGTTTGCCTTTGAGCAAAATACTCAGATATTGCTTTAGATTTTGTGTTTAGGTTTTTGGCTACTAAATAATATAGCTTCATCAGCAAACGAAGACAAAATGATGGTCAATTTTTGACATTTTATAAACACAAAACGCTCTTAAAAGATGAGACTTGAGAGCGTTTTTTTGGGAAGTGATTTGCTAATAACAATGGTGTGGTTGATATTTTACAAAACCGACATTTATATACTTTTTTTCGTTTTGAATTTTCGGTCTTTTGTTATTGCGATAAAGACTCGAGTGGCGGTTTTTGTAATAGTTTTAGCGTTGATTTTACGACTCTGCAATCACTAATCGAAGCTTATTGCGAAACCGTGTGTCAGTCTGGTTGCATTTAGGCAAATTAAAGCCTAAAAGTGATTGGCGAAAAAATTTATTCAGCCTGAAAACGTTTTTTTGGCTTTTGTTCGTTCCGTTCTTAATGGATAAAGACAGCTAATATTTAAAAATTGGACTTTTTACGTATTTTTTTCACGCCTAAGGGCAAATTACAATTATGATAAGTTTGCAATTTCAGTAGAGTTGAAATAGAACAAATACTTTTATAGCTTTCAACTATACTATCTATTTTTGTTTTGGTGAAAAGCAATACAATGCTTAATGGTACAGGCTGCTGATAAATTTAGCAAAGAACACGAAAATTTCACAAGACAAAAAGTATAATCCATCGCTGAAAAATTACGGATTTGTCGCATTCTTCAAATTTTAAATTTGATTTTTTATACTCACACGTTGGGATTTTTTTACACTTGAATAGGGCCATGTATAGAACAGGGCCGGAAGAGTATTATAAGCATATTCTTGAGCCTAAGCCTAAGCTTAAGCGTACGGATGAGCCTATTCCTAGGCCTAAGCCTAAGCCTAAGCCTACGTCTAAGCCTAAGCCTAAGCAAAAAATAGTCTAAAGCTTAATCTGACTATTATAGCCCCTCCGGAAAACGATCCGGTCCTGTTCTATACATGGGCCCTTGAACATTTTACAAGAACAGAAACCCTTTCGTTACATTTTAAAGATACAGATTCAGTGCCTGAATATTGCAATACCAACTTGGTTCTGCAAAGGTTTAAAGAATTTTGAAATATTTTAATTCGAAGGTTAGGGAATTGATTTTTGTTTAGTTTGGGAGAGATTTTAGCAATATAATCGATAGCATTACTAGTAAATTGCAACTGCGTCAAGCGACCAAAATTGTTTTTGCAAGAATTATCGTTTTCAGAACATTACAAAATATATATAAAATTGTTTTAGAAAGTTTTCGGCATTTTGGAAAATATTTTTAACTATTTTTTTGCGTTTAAAAATTCATATGTTTACCTGATGGCATTGCCTTAGAGAGCAAATTTAGGCATAAGATGTGCCGGTCAATTTGAGAATTATTTGTTCAGATGTAATTTTTACCATTAAATTGGTTGTTTTAAATTTTCCACACTGCTTTTGGCAAAATGGTTCTTTATAATGAAATAACCGAAAAATAATTGGCAACTAGTCGTCCAGTTTTGCGTAATACGTAAAAGTGTTAGCGAAAAAATGTGTACTAAAATTTTGTAATTATAGAACAATCCCGTGTATGTGCTATGAAACTATTGTTAACAAAGTATGCTGGAAACTTTCCCAAAATACATATTGACAAACGTGTCCGTCGCCAATTGGTGATATTGGCAAATATTAATGTTTATACCTTTGAAGGAGGTAATGAACTGAGAACGCGCCAGTTACTGGTCTGATCAAATAGTGCCACCACGTTGAATGCAGGCCCGTAGCCAACTTAGCGGATCCAGATCGTCAGAATTTCTTGTGACCGAATCGTAAGGTCCCTACCTTACAATTTTCCCCCTCAGAATTTTTTAGTAAAAAATACAATTTATACCTTCAGAAATTTGGCGTGATAAAACCTTACAGTTTTTCCCTGACAAAATTTTGCGCTGATAATCTTGTGAGGTCCCTTGCAATTTTTCCCCTAAGAAATTTTTTTGATGTTTTGCGTTTCTTTACATTTGCCAGCCCACCCCACCTTGTCATAAATTTTTGGATTCGCCTTTGGGCTACGACCCCAGTCTGATGAATTGTACATGTACATTCCTTTGCGTTTGTGGCAGCAAGCCAAACCTTGTTTATAAATTGTCGTCCGATGCGGCATCGACCGGCGCCGAACGTTGATTGAAACAGTCGAAAAGTGTAAACGCCACCCTAAGAATTACTGCTTGCACATTGCTGCAATATATTTTCATTACTTAAATCTATATTAGCGCATTCCTTAAGCCTTATAATTGCAACTAATCCCAAATTGCTTTGCCGATTACAAATATTTACCTCATACAGTCCCGTGGTTAGAATTTCCACTTTTGAACTATAGGGCTCGTATTCTCAGATATGTGTTGCACCTAAAGAACTGTTGATGATAGGTATTGTAACTTTCGAACCAGTGAATGTTGAGACTCAAAATCAAGCACAGTTTTTGCATGTAATTTGCTCTACTGTTGTACGAATTTTGAGTTCATCAACTGCAATACTTAATTTAAAAACCTACTACAAATTGGTGATAGTTGCTATTCGCATTTGAGAATATGGACCTAGGAAATACAAGGCTAACGTTAAAGTCTAATCCCCTTCGGTTGTAAACGTCTCTCATTCTAGTGTACATATTTTCAGTTGTGTGTAGAACCAATCACTAGTGGTTATACGTCTTGTAACAGTCGAACCAAATAAAAGATGAAGTTCGAAAAGCAGAAGTATTTTTAGCATTTGATTTGTCCGACTTCTGCGCCAAGTTTTACACATCCGAAATTGCAATCGTTACCCAGTTTATCAAAACCTATCGCTAACTCGTGATAGATGCTATACACATTTGAGAATACTAACCTGGATCCATACAAAACTTAATTATTAATAATCGTTTAATCAGAGGAAAACTACCATTTTTCAACTGAAACTTTTTGACACTTTTTTACTGAAAAAACAACAATGAATGGTTGTGTGTGTGTATTTTGGTACCAGCAAAAAGAATACAACTCAATTTGTCGCGTGGTCCGAAGCTACGAGATCATCGGCGAGAGCGCTGTGTCACTCTCACTCTACGAATCTGTTTACCCCCGTAAATGTGAAAAGTGCTCTACATTGTCGAAAGAAATTTGTTTGCAAAAATTTTTTCCATCTTCCTCGCTAGTATTTCTTGCACCCACTGCCAACAATTCGTCTTTGCTGAGTTGATTTGCAACCTGAGACTTTTAACAATACCCAGGTATACACTTCACAAAAACTGTTTGCAATATGTTTATTCTGTATCAAATTTACTCTGCAGTTCTAAGCAATTTTTTAGACGCAACGCCGTACTTGCATGTTAGGTAGCATCGCGTTAACTGACTAAGCTATTAATGCAACTGATCTGGGTGATCTCCTATTATTTTATTAAAAATTCTATATGTCGTAGGTCAATCTGATATTCTGGACAATGATTATTTGGCCTAAGCTGATCTGCTATTTTATGTAGTAGCAGTTTGGCCTGTGGTACAGTGGTATTGAAGCTACATATATAGACTATTCATATTTGAGTATTTGGTCAGACGCAATACGAATTACCAACCAGCGTTAACTTAACATCATATCACTGCTGCTTTGGTACTTCTTATAATCGCTATTTGGTTCATACAAAAGTATTATTTATTCAGAACAGCAGGTTGGCCTATTCCAATTAATTAGTAATTGGCCTGAGTAGCAGATTGGCTTCCAATACCATGCATTATTACTAACTTAACCTTTGTAGGGGTAGAGTTAACGATGGCCACGGGTCAAAATTTGATGGGTCACGATGGACTATGATTTAAACGCCCGACCCATGTAATCCATAGCTGGAAGGGTTTGTCGTTCAATAATGTTACTCAAGGATTGGACGTCACTTCTGTAAAATTCATTTTATCTGGAAGCTATTTTGACTTCGCTGTAAATTTCAGTGAGTTGATTTTATCACAGAATAAATTGTATGCACTCAGACACCTTCACTCTATAAAATTGGGTGTTTCAAAACTCAGAATTCTGAATTGACTGAACTCACACTGGGGTAATCGATCAACTCACCCGAAATTTAAATCAGCTTAGAGTGTGTTAACATTAATACTGTCAACAACTCACAAATAACTCGAAATACCTAATTCTCTCGCTGAGTTGATCAATCAAACTCATTGGAATTTACAGTGTAAGCATAAAAGCGTAAATGAAAGGAGAACATGTGCAAAAGCTACACTCAAAATAATATTTCTGATATTTAAGAAAAATTTTCTTACTTTTAAGAAATATAATTAGCAAGGTGCACTTGAAAAGTATTTCTGTTATAACAGAAACGTTTTCAAAAAAGTTTTGAAATAAAGTCTGAAAATAAACGTTTTCCAGTTATTCTCAGAAAAATTGTTTTAAATATCAGAAAAACTTTTCAGATTTGAAACAGAAAATATTTTCCTAAATAAATTCAGAAATACTTTTTTGTGTGTAATTCAGCCAAATGTTTTGCTTGCAAGGTACTTGGGCAAAACTCAGTTGAATTTGAAGAAATTAAGCTATATTTTTGTCTGTATTAATGATATTGTATTTTCATCTATTGGTTAAACAATGTAAATGACATAAAATGAATTTTGGATATATTTGTGTAATTTATTTGATATAAGACTCTGTTGTGATCTAGTCATTTAACCATAATTGTAAGTTTTTACTGAATAGTCTCAGAAAAATACATATGCGGGCCCGTAGTCAGATGGTCCATAAGGCGACGGCTCAGCTCCCCTGGAAAATTTTGGCCGTATAAATTTTCAATATTGTGTGGAAGTCATCGAAAACTCTTGTATGCCCCTCTTGAAAAAAAACTAAGCCCCCGCTAGCAAGCTACGGGACTGAAGATGTGAGAAGAATTACTGCGATTATAATATAGTATAAAGTAGTTGATGAAATTATGACGCGGATACAATCTGGGAGTTTATAAATTGTGGGATATAGGTGCAAAGTTGTAGCTTTAAATACTAAAATCTTAGCTAAGTACATATTCACGCTTTTATAAAAACTGTAACATTTCAAGACACAGTGTCCTCGTCACGACCACGACAAAGCGCTTGATATTTGCCAATTTTCAATAATTCGCAATATGTATACTTAGGAAATGTTGAACAATATTTAGTCTACTCAAAGATTTTCCTTCAAAAACACATTCCGAAGGGGCAAAACGTACCACCAAAACTAGTAATGACGAGAATAGTCCTTGAACTCTGAAACGTTAGGCTATTTTCTTAAATAGTGGCTTGATTTCTGAAACCCTACATAAATACGATTTCGTACTTAAGTAAAAGTGCTAATTAATTAATTAATTAAACATAGTCGTTTTTAAAACGTTACATAACCCCTTCTCACATTGAATTGCCTATAGGCAACTCAGCGCAGTGTATATACGTTAAATAGTATATATCGCACCGTGTTTAACAATTGCAACACGTATACATAGTACTAAATCACCACAAGACGTGAGAGCCCCCTCGGGCGCGAGCGTCCAGCTCCTATAGCTGAGTGGTGATGGTATACGCCTCCCACTCCAGTCACTGGAGTTCGAATCCTAGCATAAAAGTAGGTCTCGGGGGAAATAGAAAATATTCATGTGAGAAAGCGTTAAGTTAAGTAAATACTGAAGTCGCAAAATAACGTTTACAAGTTACACATTAACCATTCGGGTGTATTAACCTTGGACTTATTGAAATTGTAGACTCATGGCACCTCCTTAATAAGCAGCAAAGGCTTAACCTTTGGGGAAAGTAAACAAGATTCGTAAAGATCGAGAAATATACCGGGCAGTTATTTAACGTAACAAAATGCATTTTCGTGGAATATTTAAATTTATTAAAATGGGTTTGTTTCCATTATCCTTAAACACTCACCGGTGTTTTCACATCAGGTCACCGTACCGCACTATCTGTAAAGATTGAGAAAACAGGTTAAAAATTTAACATTCTTTACATTATAACTGTGGTACTCTGGTTCGAAAGATAGATGTACCTAAACCTGACTTAGGATTATAGCAATTATATCCGATGGCGATATTTTTGTGTAGACAAACCAAAAATAAATACATTTCACAGCGTTTGTAGAATAACCATCTGGGTCCAAGAGGAAAAACAATTTCTTGTATTCACGAACTTATATCGACGCGAATGGAAATCCATGAACACCTATGTCACTATGACTTCAGTCTGTTTTCTTTGAACTTATAAATCTTAGATCTATTTTGTAATTTTTGTTATTGTTTCAGGTTATTGAAAAATGAATTTGACAGTACACGCGCACGATGGTACGCTCCGTCGAAGTAAGTGTTGGCTTTAACGGCCACCGTATAGAACACGAGCGGAACAGTAGTATAAGCATATTCCTAAAGGTAAATCTGCCGTTCGATACTGTCCAGTCACCGTGTGGTATTGGACATGATTACGTCGCGTACCTTTACTGCGCGGTGACGAACGGCAATTGGCGACAGTGAAATTGTTAAAAAATAAAACTTCACCTTTTGGTGTTAGCTTTATTTGTTTTGTTTTGTGTTCTGTTCTTTGTTGCTTTTTATGCCAAAGTTGGCAGATGGTACCGTAGTTGTATTAATGATCCCTTAGGGTTGCTGACTTTTTAATAATATATAACTTTTCACTAATTGTACGCTTTTTTTATCATAGTTTTCGAAATTTTCCGATTTTGGCATAACGTAAATTAGCACAAGGTTTGTCTTAGGATTGGACTTAGGGTTACGATCAGATGTATTCCTAGGTTTGGGTTCAGGCGTAAGCTTAGAGTTAGGCTTCTTTGACGTCAATCCTCTATGCCAGCCACAACCGGACTATGAAACTTGGAACGTATCGAACTTTGACCTTTGTAAACCTAACGTTGCTGTTGTTGTCCCATGCAAAGATCAGCGGCGGAAAAACTTAAACTTTCGACTAATTTTTTGATTCGGATTAGGTTTAGGTATAAGCTCATTTTTACGCTTAAGCTAAGGCTTATGCTTATACTACTGTTACGGCCCTGTTCTATTCATTGGACCTGTTGTTCACCACCACCACCACCGTATTATTGTAAAGGTCACTCACTCGCACGAATTTTGCACGGAAAAAATGGCAGGAGCTTCGGATGAATAATTTTTCAACTTGAATTTGTGAAATAAAACAGATGTTTATTTGCTTCGAGTTATTTTTTAAAGTTTTTAACAAATGTACGTTTGTGTGTCTGCGAAAAATGCATAATCGAAATGGACTGGATCGTCATTCTGAACCGTTTATTAGTAATTGCGTAGGTGTTGGTTCGCTTGACCCAAGGACAAAAAGCTACTAGTCGCGAGCTCACTGTACAGTCATCGAGTTTCCAAACGATCCTCAGAGGCCGTCATGTTACCTATCCTGCGCATTTATATAAATTGTCCAATATGTTGGAACAAACGGTCTGTAGAACCATTATTCGAAGTTTTATCCAAAATTAAGTACCATGCTAGGCATCGAACCTCGGCCCTGTTTCACTGGACTCAAACATACTACCACTGTACCATGTGGTCCAGACATGTATCCAGTGCATCTTGCTAGGGGGGACTAAAAAATTTTCAGGAGGGGCATGCAAGGGTTTTCGTTGATTTACAAGCAAGGTTAAAAATTTTCAAGAGGGGAACAAAATTGTTCCAGGGGAGCTGTTTCCCATGGCCTCACTCTAGCTGCGGGCCTGATGCGGTCATTGCATCAAATATCGTATACCGGTGTATGTGCACAGGTATGACAACATTTGCTTTACATACACTTGTCGTGCTAAAATACCACCACAATGTTTAATTTTTATTAAAAAATTGCATGTATACTGCTGAGGCCCGTAACCAGCTCATCTTGCTAGGGGGACTAAACATATTTCAGGAGCAGCATACAACGGTTTTCGTTGACTTACAAGCAAGGTTGAACTATTTCTAGGAGGGCCCAACCTTTATACACGAGGCCAAAATGATCTGACGATCAAAGTTTGGTTTAGTGCGTCAAATCATACGTTGAGTTAATCTGAATGTGAGGCACCCATACGGCAACGAAGTCCCTCTAAAGGCGGTAGGCAGGGCTAATCTTCGGGTATTTTATATTATTGTTCAGTTTAACTGCTCATGATACACACAAAATGTTCCGTCCAATAACGACTCACCCGGACGATTTATAAAATTCGCGACCAGAAGTATATACGCTCTCGAAACCAAATCGTCGCAGCGTCTTGCTACCCACAGTAATTTTTGTGTGGGTCTCAATGACTACAGAACGGTACAAACAGCTTGTCTGGGTCAGGCAACAAACACACTTAGACCAAATCACCATATGAGATCTCTACCCAGACGATTGTAGCGTCCCACAGCTTTAGTATAAGCAAGTGCCGGAGCAGGCTAGGGTGAGGCCGGCCAAAATTCTGGGGTGGGGGACCCTTGTGATGATGAAAAAAAAATAAATTTTGAAAATTGTTTGTTTGAAATCTTTGATAGGGTGGGTGGCCTCCCCCAAATGGGAAGTATGGGTGTAGCTGTTCCGTGCCCAGCTGACCTGTCTGTGGGACTATAAAACGATGTTTTGGCTCCGTATGTTTTTCGACCGGAAAAAAATCTGCGAAATTAATTATTACACTATTTTGTGCCGCATGTGTGCGGAACAGTTTGTTATACGTATCGCGGAACGTGGCATGCAAAACGAAAAATTTTACTTTGCTGAGTTGGAAAATTTTAAATTAATTTGAAACATTCAAAAATCACTAGCAAATGCAATAACATTTCAAATGGTTTTAATCATCAAGCTAACGAAATTTGCAAGGCTGTTATATTCATTAAAAAATCAAGGAATAGACTAAAGTCTCCGATTTAGAAACAAGAGCCGATTTAATACAAGACAGCTGTAGCGCGGTAGTTTACGACTGAGATACTTACTCGCTCGCCGTGACGATGGTTCAGCAATTCTTGCTTTGTTTTGCTCGACTCGAAACATTTGTATTTTAGTTTTTACGTTACAAAAAATGCGGATCCGGATCCAGGTTAGCCAATAAACGAAATCCGGGTCCGGATCCGGGTTAGCCAATAACGGAAATCCGGGTCCGAGTTTGCACTTTTGAAAATTCCGGGTCCGGGTCCATGGAGCATTATTATGACCCAATGTTAGCGTCGTGGAAAAATTTTGACTCCATTGAAAATTTTTAACCTTGCTTGTAAGTCATTGAAAACGCTTGTATGCCATTTCTAAAAAATTTTTAGCATTCCCTAGCAAGGTGAGCTGGCTACCGACTTGATCCATGGTTCGAAGTTTGTGATATGTTTGTTTTAGGCGTTTGTAATTTGTGTAGTTCTATCCTTTTTGTCGTTTTTTGTCATTTTATCATATACGTTTGGTCTTAGACCAAGGGCGTATACATGGGGAGTAATACAGTGGGATGTGTTCTCTAATATGAACAAACAAAGTGTAATCTGTTTTAACAATTTTTAGATATAAGCTTCTAAATCCTAGAAGTCATAAATGCTTAGGCATAAGATTATGTATTCCAAATCCCGAACTGAAATCCTTGCAACGTGCTTGTCTTAGACACCTCGGGATACCTCGAATGAAGGATTCAGTGTGCGTGTGTGTACCTTTATTATGATTTCCCGGTTTAAGCTTGATGAAAAAAATGGTTGCAGTTTTAAGTGTTTTTATTCAGTATCGGAACATTCTAATGTGTGTCTGTGCTGTTCTATTTGTCTTGTAAAGCTTAGCCGGTAGTGTTTCGGTTTTATCCACGAGCTGTTTGCTTTGTTAGAATTAAAATTTAATTAAAAGATGCTTTGTGTAGTGATGTAAGGTTCAAGATTGTAGAATACTAGGCATACTATGAGTTTTGGTTTATTATTTACAATATATATTTGATTTGTACATGAGCTGGACTCAGGAGCGTATACCTGCGGAGTAAATGAATAATATATATGGGAATTTGAAATAATTTTCATCACCGAATTACTGTTGGACTTTTCAGAGAATTTGCCAAAAATGGCTTAAGCAAATTTTCAGCTATTTCATCGTCATGTTTTGCACAAACACATCCAAAACAGTTTATTAACAAAATTGAACTAATTGCAAAAGCACTCATTTCGAGATAACAATTTTTCAAAAACGTTGCCAATACTTACATGGTTAGTAATAATTTGCCACAAAACCGTGTAAAATTCCGGTTCCTCCCATCTTTGAATGCAACAACAGTAACAGGAACAGGAATAGAATTTTTGCAGGAATTCCGGCCAGAACAGGAGTTCCGGTTCAACCCTGACATATATAATTCCAGTCTAAAGAAGAACACAGGCACTTGTGCAGCAATTAGAGTGCGAAAAGTCAAAAAAATTTTCTCGCTTGCGGCTCTCGCTAACAAAGGATGGCATTTAGCTGCTGTATATACCGGTTTGAAATTAAATTCTGTCTACATATCTGGTAGATATCTACGTTTCAGTTATTACTTTTTTAATGAATTGTCACATTAGTGATGGTTGTTACTAAGAAAGGTACGTATTAATATATGTATATTGGTCATTTTGAACCAGGAAGTAGTACTATTTGCTGCTTCAGGTTTCGATTGACCACATTATAATCTGTAGCCGGTAAAATTTTAGTAAAAAGTTCAGCGACAATTTTACCGACCTGATAAAGGGTGAACACCCTGGTGACCCGCAATACTGTCGCGGGGGTAACAAAATTACGGCATCATACCGTATGAAACCGTTTTTATATTATTCTTTGGCCCGTGTTTACTTTCAGGGACGTCCAGATTTCTCGTGGGTTTGTATATTAAAAGAGTAGGTTTAGATTTTAGATGACATTTTTTTGCTTAGACTTAAACTTAGGAATAAGCTTAATCTACTGTTACAGCCCTAAAAGTAACATTGGCCTTATTGTTTTATAAAATGCCGTACAAATTTAACGGTTTTACGCGGCAAATTATAAATTTAACCAGTAAAATTATATATTTTAAAATTTTGTGAACTGCATCATAGTACCAAGGCTACCGTTTTGAAACGTATGACGAGGGTGCTAAACACGGTAGGGCATCTGAATCAGGTCCGACATCACTTGCTGGTCTACTGGTTCTGCCTTCATATCGCTTTGCCAGTTGAAATTAGTACAAAAATAAAATTACATGCGATCCCAGAGACAACTTTTTACATGCTTGATAGCATCAAAATTGAACTTTAACTTTTTGTTATTAATTTGAACGAGTTTTTGCTGTTAAAATTTAAATTTTAAAATGTATTAGCTAAGATACCAATAAGCAATTTCGTATTCGGTCGACTACCTACTGTGATTGTCGTTTGTTTTGCGCTGATTTATTTTTGTTCAAATCGAATTTCAGAACGGAATAATTTTGATGGTTTCATGCATTTGAAATATCGTAGCGAAGAATTTAAAATTTGCGGGGATGACACTGAAGGATTACGACTAAAATATGAATTTTTAAGGTTGAATTAACAAATCATTTAAATACGAACAGTTCACGGCAAAGCAGTGTCCTTATCTGACAAAAATGAATACGAAATAGAAATCTTCCCTCAAAATCTGTAGCGTTGGCATGCGCATTGATGCATAGGCTCGTGTTACTTTAAGGGGCGACCAGGTTTCAGGTGGGTCTATACAAGAGTAGGTTTAGATACTAGATTATATTTTTTGGCTAGTTTTAGGCTTCAGGCTTAGGCTTAGGAATACGCGTACTCTACTGTTACGCCTCTATAAGTAACGTTGGCGGATGCGTATAACAAAAACCAATGTTTAACCGGTGAATATATTAAGAAGTTCTAGCAGTGAGTGAGTGTTTTGATTATTCAGCTATGTTAGAATTTTGTTTCTATAGGAGCGTTCGTTTTATCTGGAAGTGAATTTTGTAATTTGGAACAAAATTCACTGCGAAATATTGTGATTTTGGTCATAAATCATGGTATACTCAAGTTTTATGTTATACATTTCAGCAACAAATCTCCGTCAATGTTGAATACCGGTGCCGGATTGCAGATTTTTTGTTCGAACCGGAGCCGAAGATGCATCATTTGTACCCTGGTTTATATTCCCCTATCCGTTGTTGTATACGCCCTTGTAGCCGTACCTAGACCGGGGCCAATAGTTGCTTTTTGGGCGGTAACAGTAGATTAAGTATTTTTCTAATCCTAAGCGTAAGCGTTGAAAAAAGTATATTGTTAAGCCTAAGCCTAAGCGAAAAATGTAGTCTAGAATCTAAGCCTCAAAGTAACATGGGCCTAGACGGCATTCTGACGAGTCGTTCAGTCATAAACTCCCACAGATAATAGCTTCGCACCAATCTTGGCTGTGTTGTAGACTAAGCCTAGCATTTGTACGAGATTTATATTCGTATTTTTCAGGTGATTTCGCGTTATAAACAGTTGTCTCACCCAGAAATGTAAATTTTATAGTGAGGGTCAACTAAGCAAATTTTGGTATTAAGCATGGCTCAGGCAAGTTTTTTCAAAAGGTTTCAGTAAAGGCAATGGCTACTGCCTGAGAAATGGTAAGTTGAATGATTTTTTGGCCGATCGGCGGTACCCGGCAATTTTTCGTAGTTCCTTAAAGTTAAAAACAGGTTCTTTGAATTTAAAACACTGTTGTTATGAAACAATTCGGAGCAATCAGTTTATATGTATATTAATGAGAGTTTATCAAAAGGTGAGTTGCTCGAAAAATAGGCCAATGTAAAGAACAGGGGCGGAACAGTATTATAAGCATATTCCTCAGCCTACCTACAGACAAGCGGGCGGTCTAAACGTTTGCCTTTCGTCGGCGACGGTATATCGACTCAGCGTGTGGCTTTGCTGTAAGTAGCGGGACCCAGAAGTTCTTTACGATGGTTCGATGCAATTTTTAACAAGCAGCCCCTAAAAGCGGCAATGGAGTCGAGCGAAAAGTTCGAATTTGAAACCCTGAAAATTTTACCAAAACGGATCAAATGTATAGCTGCTTTCGACAGTTGAGCATAACTTTACCGGTATCAATTCAGGGCAAACAGTGCAGGATTTGAAGGTATATACCATCTATACGCTTCATATTTGTATAATATAAGCCACGACCCAAGGTTTATTTGCGGTGCATATTTAGGTGGTAGTTAACCTATCGCTGTTTAAGGGTGTTAACTTTTGAAGTAGAGACCCTGTAGCCTATTTTAAACATAGTATCGTTACAATCGACCATCCAACGATTAAGCAATAGACAATCATCAAGATTAAAATTAACTTAAATTTGCCCGAAATCTTGAAGCGTTTCTGTACATTTGATGAATTAAGTTAACGTTTACTCCCAAATGTCGCTCATGTTGCAAAAGAAAAAAGGCTCTAAATTACTCGTATGGCTTTTGAAGTCTTACATTGAAATTCATTCAGTTCAACCAAAGTTATATCTTCGATAAAAATTCTAAAGCTTTCCATACTTCGAACCTGCAACCTCAGGCCTGAAAAGCAAGCACTATATCCACTCGGCCATCCATCTACGATATCTTACTATTTAATACAAGTTAGTAGTGGTACTCATGACAATTTTTAAACACCAGGAGATCAAAAATAGGTTTGGTGAAAACATGGGGGGAGCGAAGTGGATTTCACTACGATTGTACTTTTGAACAATCCATCCAAAAAAATCGGATTAGTTTCGAAATTAATGACGGTGGAATTTTAAGACAATTTAGCTAATTTAAAAACCAGCATAATTTCTAAATAATGTGAAATTAGTAATTCCTGTACAACGGTTATTGTAAAATTGGTTCCCAGAGATTTGAACTGCTGATACTAGAGACGGCGTCCAGGGCGTCTCGAAAAACATTATTTAAATCAATATGTTGTATGCGATATGTCCTGACTTGGGTTTAGGTAAGGGCAGTTCAATCAGGCCCGTAGGCAGCTCACCTTGCTGGGGGGGGCTAAAAATTTTTCAGGAGGGGCATTCAAGGGTTTTTAATGACTTGCAAACAATGTTGAAAATTTTCTAGGGGGGCCAAAACTTTTCCAGGGGGGGGCTGAGCCCCCTGCCCCCCCTTTGCTACGGGCCCGAGTTCAATGAAACTACCGCAGGTCACGTGTTTGTTACAAATCTTACTTACCATCCTACTAATAATTCCACGTTACTGTATCACATATTATTAAAGGTGGAGATGATATTAGTGTAATTGATAGTATATTTCTGATAAAGTCTATAATTTGTAAACTTGAGTTCAAATTATAACTTTTATAATCGACCTTGGGCACACGTTTGGTTTTAAAGTTGCTCGCAACAACATCTGCACCAGACTTCAGGCGTCTGAGTGGATTCAACTCATTCTGAGCTCAAATCAACTGGCTGGAATTTATAGTGTATAGCAACCAGCTTGTTCAGAGGGATTCGCGAAAATTTGTCGCACGACAACTCGTCGACGGACAACTTGTAAAAAATTTCATCTACTCTACAATTCGTAGCCCATCATTGTGTTTACACTTAAGCTTAGGCTTACGATTACGCTTATGATTACGCTTAGAGTTATTCATAAGTTTTAGGGCAGTTTTGGGCAACAAGTTGTCGGGCGACGAATTGTCGTAGGTTCTATTTGAAGAATATGTCTTGCTTTATATCGACTCCAATACCATAAACATACACTGTCAATCCCAACGAGTTAATTAATCAACTCAGACATAAAGTTCTTTGTGAGTTAATAACAGTAAACTGTAGCTCACTCTGAGTTGCATTGATTCGCACTCTGAGTTGAGTTGATTCCAGATACATAGTTTAATTAAATCAGAATGAGTTGAATCAACTCAGAATTACGAGCTCCGATTGTCCTAACTCAGACTGAGTGATTCAGCTCATTCTGAGTTAAAATCAACTCACTGGAATTTACAGTGTAGGCTGTTGTTCACCTTTAAGTTTTTTCGTGCCGTTTCCTGATATATACATATATATACATACATTCACATATATGTATATATAAAGATATAAATATATATACTGTGCCTAAAATCAGAACGCTCCTGGCTCTACCCACATACCACAGACAACGCCATTTGAGATTTCAGTCCTGCTTACCATATTCATCTTGTACATATATCTATTTTTTATTTGTATTTTGCTTTTTACTGGCTATTGTACATATATATTTTTGTCTTTTTTAATTTCTGTGTATTATTTTTTGCATATATAGTTTTTTTGTTTTTTTGCGTTTTGCTTTTACACCGCAACTCATACGTACACAGTTGACCAAGATGTGCTATAGCCACAAAAACACAGGCTTTTAAAAACGTCGGAGCCCGTGGGTTGTTTATGCTTTAGGGTCAACCCTCTGCCCCCCCCTAGGGACGTTTGTCCTTGTTGTTTAGGACATTTCTCAGATGTTATTCGAAAAATTATCTGTTGAAAATTTCGGTATCAAAACGAAACCTTTGTTTCCAAATTTCTACCCACGCCCGTTCTGGATTGAACCAAACCCTCAGAGAGCCCATCTGTATGGGTTTTTATATGAACAGAAAAGCCATGAAATACACTTTGTAGTGGCTCGTTTCAAGGGGATTCCCTATATTCTTTTAATATTGATGCCAGAATGTGCCTTTGTCGGAATACGAACCCGCCCAGTGTCTAACAGAACAAGGCGATGTGCTTTGCTTTTTTAGTCATTGGTCGGCTTCATATCCACAAAAGACACGTTCTATAGTATGGTTTTGTGTTTTTGAATTTGAATTAGATTCAACTTAAAATGGGTCACATAGGCGTGTCTATCTAAATTCAGTTAAATGAACGGGATACTGGAACACAGGGCCGGAGCAGCCACCCCCGTACCCCCCATTTGGCGTGCCCCAACACCGAAAGAAGCCGCCATCCTAGCCGGTTCAAAACCGCCGAAGTTTCAAAAATGTGTCTGGCTACTCGTTCGCTTCGCTGGCGGAGCTTGAGGGACGCCTCCATCCCTGTATCATTTTACCTTGGTCGAGCTATTAGCAAGGAGCGACCGGGTGTTCTGTTCGGGTTTATATCCGGCCGGAACCAATATCCGTATCAAGCTCCCGTATCTGGTATAAACCTATAGGATACCAGATGTTTTTGCGGTTGTTTGTCCGAATATCATAACTGCTTTGTTTACAAGTAGACATATTAAACTATTTGCTGCGTTTTGATTGTCGGTCAAGTCACGAAGGCTACGACATTATTCATTCTGAGTTAATTAATCCGCTCACGCAGCGTCAACTCAACCTAGAGGGAGAATCAACTCAACTCAGAGTGAGTTATTGTATACTGATATTAATTCAGAAATAATCAACTCGCTAGCTGAATTGGATAATCAACGCATTGGAGCTTATTGTCTATGCTTTTCAAAGTGTGTGTTTTAGGTTGACAACAGAAAATTCATTTATATAATAACTCTTACCAAATACAGGAGCTGTATGTCTTTGTAAAACGTTATATATGGCAGAAAACTTTCTAAATTACACTGTACGACACAGTTATAACGACCAAAATTCTTGTGCATTACAAATTCCAACGAATTGATTAATCAACTCAGCTGGCGAGTTAGTTTATTATTGAGTTAAACATTAAAAATTTACTCTCAGTTGAGTTGATTCACATTCTGAATTGGGTTGATTCTGTGTGCGTTGTTTTAATCAACTCAGACTAAATGATTCAACTCATTCGGAGTTAAAATTAACCCATTGGAATTAACAGTGTGAAAGCATAGAAATGGCGAAAACGTATTTTGAAAATATCTACTGCGTATGAATATCGAATGATGTTATTCGCGAATCCTATTAGCCCTATTATGGAATTTACTTGACAAGAAAATATTGCATAGCAGAAATTAATTTCTGTCCGTCCCGTTGATGGAAATGTAATTTAAATGAAAAAAATTAGTTGGTACAGCCATTTCTAAGCCCCCTTTTTAGGAAAATAGTTTAGAAGAGAAACTTAGCGGAATGCTAAATATAGTTATAAGTATGCATGGCTATAACTACTGCTAAAGACCCAAATTTCACTGATAATTACCGTTCTAATGATATTGCCACGAGTCTACGGAACGTCGTCAGGAGGACATGTTATCGCTCGACCCACTAGTTACCACCGCCTAAGTGTTATTTTACGCCACAGCGCAATGATAGGCAGCAAATTGTCGAGTCGATGTGATTTCGGATTATAAATTGTCACGCAACGAATTGTTGTGGCCATACTTATTGCTGTATAAAACTTCGATTGTTGAAATTCGTCTAAATTGGTTAAAACGTCTTTACGCATATTCTCTCAATAGTACTTTAGGGTCAGGATTACATTTAGAACATTTATTAAGCAGGAACGTAGGTACTGAGAAATTGATATTTTGGTGTGGGGGGGCGCTATCTCCAAATGAGCGATGACCTTCAAACGCAGTGGTGAATTCAGGTTTTTGGTGGAACTTTTTCTGTCCATGAAACGTCGGAGTACAAGTTGTCGGACACCGAATTGTCGTGATTGTTTTTGGTACCTTTTTAACAGTTTCTTGCATGAATATTTTCAATTTCATATGAGATACACTTTCAAGTTAAGAATCGATCACCAGTCTCGCGGGTGGGAGGCGTTTACGATGACCACTGAGCTATTGGAGCTTGACGCTCGAGCCCAAGGGGGCTCTCACGTCTTGTAGAGATTTTGCACTGCACATATGTTAGAAATATTAAACGCTGTGTCTGCGTTGCTCATATATTACTTGTATTTAGTTGCTCATAGTGTACTCTATGAGTTTAAAGGGTTAACTTTTCTAGACAAGTTTTGTTCATTATCTGCTATTATGGTTAACTTTCAAACTTCAGCATTTTTTGTTTTAACCAATTAGGGTGTGGACCCATTTAGGGGCGGTCCCTTCAAATGGGGGGCATGCCGGTGGCTGCTCGGGCCCTGGACGTTTTATACGCGTTTATATCGTCCCGAAATGAAATCCTATTTATATTTCTGTATATACTTTGCCGTAGATTAGAACCTAATAGGCAAATATTATGTTTGTGTACATTTGTGTTTTTGTTATTGTTTTTTAATGTTTTTTTCTGTGACTATACATGCCCTATAGTCGAACGTTTTTATGCTTGTGCCAGAAAGCTCTCTCTCCGTCTCTCTCTCTTTGTATGTGTGTGTTTCTTTTGCTATTCAATTCGGCTTATACCCGGTCATAAATATTGGGGGGTAGCGTGTAAAATTTCGGGTGAGACAAACTATGATTTTGTGTGAAACCGAGACCATAACCGTTCTGATAGGCTGGAATAAAATGTTTCGTTAAGTCAAAGACCGACCCGTCTGTGAGAAGCCTACTTGTACTGTCTCATATATGTCTACGAACCCTGTATAACATTTTCGTGTATAAACCGAGAGATAGGAAATATACAGTGGCGGATCCAGGATCTCAAAATGGGGAGGGGCCAAAATTTCACAGGTAATAAACTTACTTTTGACCCATACACAAACCACAAACTACTGTCACAAAATTGCTATAGAATTTTTGTCGAGATGCTGTTTGGGGGAGCCACGGCCGGGGTGGCCCCCCAATGGATCCGCTATTGGAAATATATTATTTCCTCCCGAAATTTCTGAAAGGGACAAGCAAAAAAAGCAATTTTAACTGATTTTCGACCTTTCTGGATCATTGATGTTAAAAAAGCTTCATTTACATGAGGGTATACCCTCCGTAACTGAAGTCATCATGGATACGCTCGTGCCTGTTTATAGATAACGTCGCGTTGGTGTTTAGCCGTGCCTGGTGGCGGGGACAAAAATTTGTATTGTATCGCTCGTTGGGTGTACGTTTTTTCTTGGTGTCTGGTAAAAAATGTAGATTGCAAGGTTCACACACACAGAGACAAAAACGGTCGCGTTTTGCAGTTTTTGATTCTATATAGCTAGCCGTTTTATGCACTTTCTTGGGTAGTAGAATTAGGCAAAGGACTGGGTTTTTTCTCGTATGTATGTTTTTTTGGTTTTTTTATGTTTTTTTATGTTTTTATGTTTGTTAGAATATTGGGAACCTTAGTTTAGGATGAATAGTTATGTACCACAGAGTTTGAACAGTCGTCTGGAGCGTAGCGGTTTTATGCACTTTCTTGGGTAGTAGAATTAGGCAAAGGACTGGGTTTTTTCTCGTATATTTTTTTTGATTTTTTATGTTTTTTTATGTTTTTATGTTTGTTAGAATATTGGGAACCTTAGTTTAGGATGAATAGTTATGTACCACAGAGTTTGAACAGTCGTCTGGAGCGTAGCGGTTTTATGCACTTTCTTGGGTAGTAGAATTAGGCAAAGGACTGGGTTTTTTCTCGTATATTTTTTTTGATTTTTTATGTTTTTTTATGTTTTTATGTTTGTTAGAATATTGGGAACCTTAGTTTAGGATGGACAGTTACGTACCACATCGTTTGAACAGTCGTCTGGAGCGTAGCGGTTTTATGCACTTTCTTGGGTAGTAGAATTAGGCAAAGGACTGGGTTTTTTCTCGTATGTATTTTTTTGGTTTTTTTATGTTTTTTATGTTTTTATGTTTGTTAGAATATTGGGAACCTTAGTTTAGGATGTATGGTTATGTACCACATAGTTTGAACAGTCGTCTGGAGCGTAGCGGTTTTATGCACTTTCTTGGGTAGTAGAATTAGGCAAAGGACTGGGTTTTTTCTCGTATGTATTTTTTTGGTTTTTTTATGTTTTTTATGTTTTTATGTTTGTTTGAATATTGGGAACCTTAGTTTAGGATGAATAGTTATGTACCACATAGTTTGAACAGTCGTCTGGAGTGTAGCGGTTTTATGCACTTTCTTGGGTGGTAGAATTAGGCAAAGGACTGGGTTTTTGTGTCGTATGTATGTTTTTTTGGTTTTTTATGTTTTTATGTTTTTATGTTTGTTAGAATATTGGGAACCTCAGTTTAGGATGAATAGTTATGTACCATACAGTTTGAACAGTCGTCTGGAGCGTAGCGGTTTTATGCCTTTTCTTGGGTAGTAGAATTAGACAAAGGATTTGTGCTTTTCGTGTATATTTTTTAACCTTTTTATGTTTTTATGTTTGTTAGGATATTGTGTAGCATAGTTTAGCATGTAAGCTACGTTCCACGACCTTGAAGATTATCTGGAGCGTCAATGAAAATTTTGAAATATCTCGTACATGGCAGTAAGGTTGAAATTTTATTTCGAAACAATGACTCGGTGGTAGATTTTTGTAGGGATGCTAGGAGATCAACGGCTAACCTTGAAACGTTGGGAGACCATCAGATTCGATAATAAGAAATACTACCTTCTTGCATTGGGCCAAGAGTCGGCTCATGTATAGAACAGGTTCGGATCGTTTTCCGGCGGGGCTGTAATAGAGTCTGTTTAAGCTTTTGACTTACTTGTTTGCTTAGGCTTAGGCTTAGGCTTAAGCTTAAGCTTAAGCTTAGGAATAGGCTCATCCTTATGCTTAGGCTTAGGCTTAGGTTTAGGCTTAGGAATATGCTTATACTACTGTTCCGGCACTGTTCTATACATGGGCCCAAGAGTCAAACGTCAGGTTGAGTAGTTTAGCAAAACCTCTGGATCGAAGCAAGCGAGATGCTAACACAATGTTGTATTGAATATTTTAAATTTCAACAAGAAGCTCATGTTTTTGAAGTGTCATCGACATCGCGCTATTTTTTCTAGCGCTGCCGACTGACACCCCAGGTACTCGTGTTCTCGCGCGCATGTCTCGAAATCGTATAACTTAAAAAAAGTGCAAAAAAATTCAAACTGTCGATTTCGAAAGATAATCATAGGTATGATGACCGTTCACACATCCCCTGGGTGGTACGTTTTGTGGCAGTGGCCTTGACCCCAAACCCTTCCGCCCTAATTTCGTATGAAACATATTTTTGTCCAATAAACAACCGATAATTTGTCAACGTTTGGTATTCCTTCATCTCTCTGAATGACCATTCACACATCGCCTGGGTGGTACGTTTTGTGGCAGTGGCCATGACCCCCAAACAGTTCCGCCGTAATTTCGTATGAAACAAATTTTTGTCCAATAAACGGCCGACAATTTGTCGACGCTTTATATTCTCGCGTCTAATATTGCGTTTTTAGTCAAAATGTTTCGTGGATTCATCCTGTCATATAAGTCCCGTTATTGTTTTTCCAGTTCCACGTTCCACCACCAGCATAGAAGAGATGCATCCTTAAACAACAAAACCTCGTCACTTTCATACACTGTGTTTAGTCGTTGACGACTGTTTGTTTTTCATTAGGCTAAATGTAGCATAAAATATAGAAAGACACATTTAATTTAGCTTATAAAATGTGTGCCGCGTGTACTTGGCACTTAGTGGTGAATCGAAAAAAATTTAATGGTTGAATTCACAATTATATATAAATAAAAAATAAATAAATGAATAAAAAACAACTGAATAAATTAATAAACAAATAAATAAATAAAACTTATTTAATGAATTAATTAATAAATGAATTAATAAGTAAATAAACAAATAAATAAAATATATATATGTATTTATGCGTATAAAACATGAGAAACGAATCAGATGATAAGCAAACAACAATTTTAGCACGTAAAAACATTTTGGTTTCGCGTCTATCGGGCGGCGTAAACCGATCCCTGTTCGAGGGCACGCTGGCCCGTCGTGGGAGGGCACGCTGGCCCGTCGTGGGAGAGCACGTTGGCCCGTCGTGGATCCGACAGCAGATTCTGTTCTGTTCATCACGTGTTATCACGCTAAGTTGACACAGCGCGTGAACCAACCTATAGAAACGGCCCATGATTAGAACAGGGCCTGAACAGTAGTATAAGCATATCCCTAAGCCTAAGCCTAAGCCTAAGCGTATGGCTGAGCCTATTCTTAAGCCTAAGTCTAAGCCAGGCAAAAAAAAATAGTCTAAAGCTTAAACTGACTCTATTATAGCCCGTCCGGAAAACGATCCGGGCCCTGTTCTATACATGGGCCCGTTGAATTTGGGACCTGTTTTTGCTCCGTGTTTGTACAATTCGGTTGTACCGGAGCCAACTCGTTACCTAAGAGCTGAGGGTGTCACGTTCGATAGCGTGTGCCATAGAAACGGACAAAACATGTCTAAACAATGATTCCAGGTACGCTCCGGTATCACAATGTGTTTCGCAATAAAATTTGAAACGATGTAGCTGGCAAAAATTATTAATGACATCAGCTGGTTGGTTTGAAATCACCATATTTAAAATTGGCAAGTGACATTTCGTACGATGCTTGGTTCATTTTAAATTTGAACAATTTTTGGCTGATTTTTTTTAAATTTGCTAAAAACCTATTTATAATGCAGAAGTAAACACGAACATAGCCAGTTTGGTCTATGTTTTGAACAGGGTTTGGATCGTTTTCCGGCAGGGCAGTAATAGAGTCAGTTTTTAGACTTACTTTTTTTGCTTAAGTTTAGGCTTAGGCTTACTAATAGGCATATCCTTACGCTTAGGGTTAGGCTTAGGCTTAGGCTTAGAATTATGCTTATACTACTGTTCCGGTCCTGTTCTATACATTGGCCGCCAGTTTTTCAGTTTGACAGAATGTAAGGTAAATATAAAAAACAATTGTTGATCTCAAGGTCTAAGCTTCTCTAACGCTTGTTAAAAGTGCCTTTTCTTGTCTCTAGAGATGTCGAGAGGGGATATATCTTTTCTACCCATCCCCTTGTATTCACTCCAAGAATTTAATTTGTATCTACAATTGTATTCGGTGGGATATCAAGTACTGTACACAAGAACTTTGGGCAAAACGTTGACACCAGTTGAAAAATAGTCGCTTTTGCGAAGGTTTCAAAATAAGGCCCCACAGTCCCTTTGAGTCAAAAACGTTACCAATCAAAATTTCTTCACTTTTGTAAATTATATCAATTAATATGGATTTTGTCCTCCAACACCGGACCGCTTATGCATACCAGACACTTTAGTGACCCGAATAAGAGGGAGACTGATATTTGTTTGGCGTCTACAGAGGGTTCCTCTTGTTATTCGGCAACGGACTGTTATTTATTTTTAACCCGCCCTCCGTCGCCATTCGTTACTGATATATTCGGTATTGAAACTATCCGGTGCATTAAACGATTATTTGTCTTGCATGAAATGCTTGATTGATAATGCATGGTTATACTTAGGAATGTACCTTCAAAACTGAAGTACGCTTTAACGTTTCGAACTCAATTTTATTTCGTCCTGGAGTCAATTTATGCGCTACAAATAGGAATAATTGACATTTATTGACTATAAATAGGGTTTAGGGACTCGATCTACTTACGGACTCTTATTAGGGATGCGGGCTTCTATTGATTGGGACTCAAAATGGGGACCCCGTCTAATTCGGGTCACGACAGTAATCTCTTAGTAGGTTAATAAATAATATTGCCCTTTTTTGGCTCTGTTTTAACTTGGCTGTCTATCCCTCTATCGCATGGCTCATCAATGTCTCGTGGTACTGCGATTACTTTGTGATGTTTTTTTAAAAATGTTAGCTATGTAATTTGGGGATAATTTTAAACTTTTTGCTACAATTTTGCATCTTATCTTATTAAACGCGTTAATTTCGTTTTGGTACGAACGAAATGTAAGCAAAAAAACTTTGTTCGATAACCTTTGACTGCATGTTTTGTAAACAATTATTGCTGCAGAAAGTTGTGATTTTTTTATATTTTAGTTGACATTTTTTTCACTGTATCCGTTTTCAAAAATACTGCTCGCGCGTGTACCTTTGCCTAAGTCGCTGTTATACCGTGTTCTTGTGGCTACGTTCAACCAAGAGCGGATGATCACTAGAGTCTTACAACTAGCAAGGTTGTGAGTGGTACGAAATGCACCAGCACTCGTATCCCCCCCACTTATAGGCGGGGGTCGATCGCCCGATAACTTTTGTTAAAGATATAATCGTACCGTATTTCAGTGTATACAACAGAATATGATTTTCCGTCGCTGAAAATTTGACCCCACCCACGCGCTATATAACAGTGTGGGGTGGTCTAAAAATGCACGTTGCGCTGAATACATTGTTTTGTACACAGAATATACCAAGTTTCACAATGATGTAAAACGACGACATCATACAGTCTTGGTTCAGCTATTGTCTAAAATTTGTTAAAATATAAAATCAGATTTATCGAGAATATCGGCATGATATTAACTGGTTAACAGGGTGCAATCGGAATTCCGATTCCGATTAGAATTACGATTCAAAACGAGTTCCGATTCCGATTGCACAATCAATCGGAATCGGAATTTCCACATTTTAATTTTAGGCCTACTTGTTGTTATTATGTTGTTGGATAATTTTGAATCATTTATCTATTAAATTGTTTTCGATGACTTAACTTATCAATAATTGATTGTAGTTTAGTTTTACAGCGCCAAATAATAGTTGTCAAATTTGTTCATGCGACGTTTTTGAGATTGTTGCCAGCCAACAGACATCCTAAATCAATATTAACTTGTGTATCTAAATTATTCATATAGTCACAACATGTGTCGTACCGATTCCGATTCCGGTATAAATTTGCTGTTCCCATTCCGATTCTTGTATAAAAATTTGCTGTTCCCATTTCGATTGCGGTATAATCCTGTTCCGTTTTGCACCCTGCTAGTTAACCAGCCCCAAACGGTAACATTTTACAGCCCAGGTTGCAACGGTGCATTTTGAACCTTTCTTAAACGAACAATTTTGATGCAGTCAGTTTGCAACGTTTTCCCTTTTAACCCCCCTTTTTAATTATTAATAAATTACACAGTCACACACCTATTGACTTTTGGACAAATTTCGGCAGCGCCCGCCCCCCCCCCACTCTATAAAATTTTCAACCTTGCTTGTAAAGTCAACGAAAACACTTGCATGCACGTCATGAAAAAATTTTTTAGCTTCACGGATCAAGGTGAGCTGGTTATGCGGGCTTGTAACATTTATTTTTGTACTTAGATTCGCGATTGGTGGATTGGTCCTTAAAACTCAAAAACAATTGCGGGGGGGGGCGTTGTGCTTGTCGTTTCCATCTTTTTTCACCATTGAACTTTTTTAAAATTTAAAATATAAGAAGCACAGTTGTTTGCGTCGCTTTTTTTGAAAATGAGAACAATTGTATGATAGGAGGAGACGTTGTAAGCCGTTTGGCCAACTGTTACAAATATGTTATATGCGTTGTTGAGGGTGTTTTTGCGAACAGCCACAGTAATAAAAAATGTTTTAAAATATTATTTTTTGCAACCTTTTTAACAATTTTATGAGAAATATATATAACACGGTTTTTAGCTTGTTTTTTGAGTCGAAGTGGCGTAGTTTTCAAACGTGTGTAGGCCGAGGTTGTATATACCCGGTTTTGATTGTATTTTTTGTTCGTTTAGTGGTTTGTCAGATGATGGTTGCATTTCGTGGAAATTTTTTTAACGTTGGAACAATGTACTTAAACCGAGATATAAGCTATTGTTCACTTACCTCATATGTTTTCGAAATTTTCTGAGTTTCGCATAACTTAGCCTTTGGAGTAGATTTTGGCGCGAGCTTAAGCTTAGCTTTAGGTTTGGATTTAGGTTTAGGCGTAAGTTTGTGCGTGGAAAATTAGCAGGTGCCGGAGGCTTGAGCTTAGACTTAAGCTTAGACTTAGTCTTAGGATTAGGTTTAGGCATAGGCTTAAGCTTAGACTAAGTCTTAGGGTTAGGTTTAGGCATAAGTTTGTGGGCGGAAAGCTTGCATGTGCCGTGGCTTGCGGTTAGGTTTAGGTACAGATTTAGTCTTAGGCTTAGGTTTACGCAAAAGTTTGTTGGTG
Organism: Enoplolaimus lenunculus; assembly: GCA_030248215.1. Lineage (NCBI taxonomy): Eukaryota > Metazoa > Nematoda > Enoplea > Enoplida > Thoracostomopsidae > Enoplolaimus > Enoplolaimus lenunculus. The sequence goes on along the minus strand of JASANG010002512.1, from coordinate 120,948 downwards.
GAATGCGTGCAAGTGCCAATATGCTTAATAATACCAGTGTTTGAGAAGATATAAGTATCAGGGTGCAAAGCGGAACTGGATTATACCGAAATCGGAATCGGAACAGCAAATTTTTACCGTAATTATGACCGGAATTGGAATCGGAACTAGGCATTTTGTGGTTGTACGGATAATTTGCATTACAAAAATAATATTAATTCAGGGTGATTGTTGGGTGGCAACCATTTTTAAAAGCGTCGCACGAACAAATTGGCAAAATTTTTTTGGTTCTCTAAAGCTAAACAACAATCTATTATTCATGTTAACTCATCGAAAGCAATTTAATAGATAAATGACAGAGAATTCTTATGCAACATATCACAACAAATAGAAGTAAAATTAAAATTTCAAAATTCCGACTCCAATTGATTGTGCGATCGGAATCAAAATCAGAATCGGGACTAATTTTGAAACGAAATTCTAATCGAGATCAGAATTCCGTTGTACTCTGATAAGTATATATCCTTGGATCGCGACATTATGAAATGCGGACACAATTGTGAAAATACAAAAAGGTTGCTTGTCAAAGCGTTTGAATATTCACGGTGGGATATCACAGAGGATCTAAGGGTGAGCTCAGAGACCCAGGGCGCTGATTTTTTTAACTCAGGGTAATTAAGTATGTCTGGCTAATTCCTTTTCGCCAATATTATTAATTTTTTAAAAAACATAATGTTTTGTAAATTATTTTGAGTTTATCTTCCCGTCTGATTGTTTTACGCGAAAAAAAACTAAACGGAAGGTCATAGATTTTGTGAAAACTCTTAATTTTTAAAATTCGCACAAATCTTCATGCAGCTGCAAGCTCCGTAGCCAAGGTTGTAGCCAGGAGCTCAGCGATCCACCTGTAAAAATCCTGGCTCCCTAGAAAATTTTCAACCTTGCATCTGAGTCAACCAAAGCGCTTGTGTGCTCCACCTGAAGATCCTTCGTGGCAAGCTGAGCTGGCTACGATTCTGGGAGCTTTGGTGTTATTAGCTGAAATGACGGTTAGTTTTTTTAACTATTGTACAATTTTTATTGCAAATTTTTGAAATTGGAATAGAGTATGGTTTGTTAGTTATCTCACTGTACTAATTGCGCATCAGTTGAATTATGGTTCTGCTCTTATAATTACTCAAGTCATTGTAACTGTAGGTTGAAATATCGTTCTCATTAAACTTCAAATTGTTGTCATTTTGCATCAAACGTTGATTACTAGAAGACACAGTGACATTTATGAGGAATAATGGTGGTCAAAACATTTCTCTAACATAAAATTCTTTTATTGATAAATGTTTCGGTTGTCGGGGGTCGAACATTTCCGAATAGAAGGGGGGCACCTCCCACATTCTGAGTTGCTCGCATTTTTAAGCAATATATAATTTAAAATTGGCATTTCTTTTCAGAAGTTTATCATTAACTTTTTTAAAAAAGGGCGTAGTCAAATCAGCGCACGTCACACTTATCCGCATAATTGAAGCTTATTATTCATGCATTATCGCAGTTTTGCACAAGGTGTACGCTAAAAGCGTGTTTTATGACCCAATAAGTCACATTTATATGTTGACTTAGACAATTGAACAAGAAATATTAAAAGACATTAATGTTGCGGAAGCTTATATCGAAGCCTAAGCCTAAACGTAAGCCTAAATCGAAGTCTAAAGTCTAGATTTGTTCAACGTTTTTTGTAGGGGACATACTGTCATAATATTTATATGCTTTTGCAAAAGTATGTTCATAGTACGGAAAAATGAAGTTAACGCTGGCTTATAAACAATTTCAATTGTCAAAAAAAACATATTTTTTGACAATTATACTAATTTATAAACCAGCGTTGAACATAGTATTTTTCCGCGCTATGAACATAGTATTTTTCCGCGCTATGAACATATTTTTCAACAATTTAAATATACATATGAACGAATGTCCTCTCGAAAAATGCTGAACAAACATTAGCTTAGACTTCGATTTAGGCTTATGCTTAGGCTTAGGTATAAACTTCACCTCTAAAACATGTATTTTTAGTTAGATTTAAAAATTCTAGTGAACATTGTTCACCTAAAAACACCGAACTAAAAAGTGCTAAAATGATATAATCGCATGAATTCTTGATGCAATGAAACGATTGTGCAAGTCGTCACGACCCTCATAGAAAGGCAAAGTTTACCTGCTAAACAACTATGTCTAAAGACTACTGCTAAATGGAATTAGCACGGTCAACTGAACCAAGTTCGCTTTCGGAACCTGTCAGGGCTACTGCTGCTGCTGCTAGATTCGTTCCTCCCACATCATTGACGACCACAGGGAGTATTTTCAAGGCTAACGATCTCATATCACCGGTACCACATACGCAGTTGATAGATGAGCAGTGGCGGCAACAACAAAAACAACAACAGCAACAGCAACTACAACAAGAACAAGAACAACAAGAACAAGAACAACAACAACAACGACAACAACAACAACAACAACAACAAGAGCAGCAACAACAAAACGGTGAAAAAGCGATTGACCATGGTCGACAGCTATCGCTTGGCAACTTGGAACAATTACGTCTACAACACGAAGAAGGATTGCGACATATCGACGTACCACAACAACAACAAAACCAGTACTTAATCAGTGAACATGCAGCAAAAATCGGGTCAACATTGTATCCGACTACCATCATGGCAACACCTGCAACAACAACAACAGCAACAACAACAACAACAACAACAACAACAACAACAACAACTACTACTACAACAACAAAACAAGATCAACTTGAGCGACTTGCGCAACAACATCGCACAACCACTGAAGAACAACAATTTTCATGGTTGCAAAGGTCGCCAGCGCTTCCAAATGAATCTCAGTTAACCAGTGAGGAAACGTATGATGAGTTGAATTCCACACGCGTCATGACTTATGGTTGTGGAGTAATCGATCCGCGTCGGTATTCGACATTGTTGCAGCAGCAAGAGCGAGAAAAACAACTACAACAACAACAACAACAACATGGCCAAGAACAGCAACTACTACATCATCATCATCATCATGAACAACAACAACAACAACAACAACAACAACAACAACAACAACAGCTGATGCTGCAAAAACAGCTACAACAGCGATTACAGTGGCAACAGCATGAGCAAACTCGAAAACCCGAAGAACTTCAACAACTACAACAGCAAGAGCAAATCCAGCAGAAACAACAGCAACAAATTCAATTACAATATGACGAAACTGAAATGACTCAACATAAACTGCTTTTGCAGTTGCAGATGCAACTTCGGCAGTTACAAGAACGACAACAAGAACAACAAAAGCAACAACAACAACAACAGCAGCAGCAGCAGCAAAAACAACAACAACAACAACACCAACACCAGCAACAACACCAACAACAACAACAACAACAACAACAACAACAACAACAACAACAACAACAAGAGCCTCAACTGAGTAACTATGAACACGATCAACAACTGCCGCTACAGCAGCAACTAATACAACTACAGCGACAACAACAACAACAACAACAACAACAGCAGCAACAACAACAACAGCAACAACAACAAAAACAACAACAAAAACAACAACAACAACAAATGGACGCAACAAACTTGGTGAATTCAACACAAAGTCAAAATGATATAAACTCGATTTCCGATGCACCGGAGGCGGAACCGGCCAATCGATTCGGCGCGAAACTTCATGGAACAAACAAAACTGCTTTATTGGCAAATACGGGTATTTCAAACGATGAAAATTGTCAAAATTTAGCTCAACAACGTCATAACAATCGTATGACAACACAAAGTAGCAATTCTGAACGCCTCACTGGATGCGGTAGTTGCAGCGTTCCTTTAGACCTTAATCAAGGGGTTTTGGCCAATTGTCAAGATAATCGTACGAGTACACAGGACAAGAATGACGTCAGTAGGGCCGGTAAAAATCGAAAGCGACATGCATCCGTTGATACAATTCCGGAAGAAACCATTAGAGGGTTGAAATCACGTCCTGTGGGTATAGAAGATACAATAAGTTATGGCGAAACTTCCACAGGCTCAGCATGTTATCTTGACGACAGTCGGGCAACAAATATTCCGCCCCAGAAATCCAAATCACCCGACGCGGAACCAAAGTCAATCGTTGTGCCAAATACAACCTGCTCCTCGAATTTACTACTCATTACACCAGCACAGTCATCTGACATCAAATGTCGACCCACCATCAATAGTGATTCGGTTGCAACTGCTCAATTTGACGCTGATATTTTGACGACAATTTTTGAAAAATACGATTCAAAAATTAATATTCGTAAAAATGATTCGAAATTTGATGAACAACTTCAGCAGCAACGAGAGCAACAGCTAAAGCAACAGGTAGAACAAGAACACGGACAACAACAAACGCAGCAACAACAACAAATACTACAACGACTACAACAACCAGCACCACCACCACAACAACAACAGCAGCAGCAGCAACAACAAGAACAACAACAACAACAACACCAACAACAACAGCACCACCACCACAACCACCACCACCACCACCAACAACAACAACAACAACAACAAACACAATCAGAACAACAACCACAGGAAGAACGCATCCTGCTACAACAACAAGAGCAAGAAGAACAGCAACAACAATTACAACAACGTCATCCAGCGAATCAAAATGAACTAATGACGTCATCGTTGGCCAATATAACTAGTCGAAACATTTTGAATGCTTCATGCGTAACTGCTTCCGTAATGACCGCAAAAGAGATGATGCCACAATTGGACTCAGTAACAAGCACAATCGCCCAAAACTCAATGCTAACGAGTATCCTGAATTCTACAGGAATATCACTGAAAACTATTTCTAGTCAGCAAATAGTTGACACTAAACCTTCGTTTATTTCTACGCATAGCGTAGCATCAAATCTGCAAGAACTGCAGTTACAACAGCAGCAGCAGCAGCAACAACAACAACAACAACAACAACAACAACAACAACAACAACAACAACAGCAACAACAGCAACAGCAACAGCAACATCAACCACAACAACAACACCTGCAACAAATGTTTAATAGCGATTTGGCGATGTCAAAACCTCAAATGACGTCAATCAATAGGATGGTTTCGGGTAAACAACAGCATATGATGCAAATTAGCGCAGTTGCAATAATATAAATGAAATTTGAAGCTAGGGTCTATTTGCAGTTTAGGAATATAGTGATGTCATTTGTGGGGGGGGGCGGCACTAGGGAAGCTCAAGCACCCATCAATAATTTTGGTCACTAATACGGATTAAGAAAATATTTTTATTACGCTATCGATCTGAAAGCGGTTATTACAACATATGTTTCATTAGGTTTAGCCTCTACTATTTTTTACAGAATTACGCCCCTGTTGAAGTATGATACTAATATTTTGCTTCACATACTTATATTTATATCAGGGAGCAACCGTAATTCCGGTTCCGGCATTCTTTCGCCTTCCGGTTCCGGTGAATTGTAATTCCGGTTGCACCCTGATATATATTAATTGATTTATATACATATATACATATATACATACATACATATATATGTATATATATTTATTTATTTATTTATTAATTTCGTTTCTGGAACAACGGTCGTAAACCGTTACGCTGAAAGCAAGACTTACCGCTGAACACCAGTTCAAAGAATTGCGAAAGTGGCTGCGTAGCAACGTTTTCTTCTTTTCTCGAAAATGTTTTAAAAAAAGTTCCAAGAATTCTTTTATGGATTTTTGGCTAGAAATATGTGTCCAAGTTTGTCATTTTTATGCTAGTACTTTCATTACAAAGCTTATTAGCTGGATAATTGTTTTTAAGAAAAATAAAATACCAGCTAACGATATACAGTGTCAATTGCTGGAATTTTCACGGTTTAAATATACCATCAGTTAAACAATATTTAGACAAAATTACAAATTATTAAATAGCACGGATTTGACCGCTGTTTCAAAAACGCACAAAAAATCCCAAAATTGTGTAGAAAATTCGCAAATGGTCCATAAAAACTTGAGCAGCCCTGAAATCTTCTTAAAAGTAGCGAAAAAACCTGAAAATGACGGCTTTTGTACGAGAAAAAAGCATTGAATTTTTCCCAAAAACAAATACCGCTGTGCAAATTACTTGCGAACAAGTATTAATGACAATGCATTTACGTATGGGTATTAACACAGTACTTATGCAATCGACACTTAATTCATAAATTACCTAATTAATTAAGATCATTAATTAAAATGCTTTTTGTGTCTACCCACCTCTCTTTGAAGAAATACCCTTAACATCTGTTGCGTACAGTACTGCGCGTATCATTTTCTGTCAAAGTGACACTTGTGTCTCAAAAATCATTGTAACGAAACGTTTGCATAGCTGCGTAGCTCAACGGTAAGAGCACTCGACTAGTAAAGCATACGTCGTGGATTTGCAATACGAAATTTTCGTGAAGGGCTCTATATGAAACTACTTAATTTACGATTAGGGATGTGCCGATACCAAAATTTTTGCCGATGCCGATTCTTATTTTTAAATTATGCCGAACCGATGCCAATGCCGATGCCGATTTCAACTTCAGTACACCATGCTTAATAAACAGATAGGATGCTACAAGGATTGCAAATTAATTGTGGCAATTTTTCACAAAAAAGGTGTGTTTTTTTCACCCCTTTGTCAAGAAGCCTCTTTAACATCTGTTGTATACTGGACCAGGGCATCCAGCATTCTCTGTCAAAGTGACACTTTTTACTAGTCGTCGCTTTAAAATTTGTCATAATAAATAACCCATGAATATTATAGTGTTTACATGGGCTGTGTCTGCCAATTTTGAACCAATCAAATTGAACGCGAGAAAAATTTATTTATCACTAATTTGCTGGTTTTGACGTTGAGAAATGGTGTAGAAAATAAATTTTGCGAAACTGGAAACGTTTTCTGGACGTTGAACGTAAACGTATACGGAAGGATTGGTATAGAGTTCGGATCAAATGGGATATTTAGTTTAGCAGTGTTTCTGAGTCTAAAAGAAAATCATTTCAAATAAAACAGGAGCAAAGATTCGATTCTAAAACGGCACTGCTCTAAGGAAAAGAGGGTTTTATGCCATCGAATCGAGCGTGGACGAAAGAACAAAACCAGCTTGTCCTTCAAGCCGACATCTATTTCTACACATACCTGTCAAAGTGCCTTGTTAGATTATGCAGCATCCACAATATCATGCGTACACTAGGCAAGTTTTGAGGGGGTAGTGTCGTTGACACTAAAGCGTTTTGGCTTCAGGATTCTGGATATTGAAACTTTGTGGCTTCAGGCTTCTGGATACTGAAGCTTTTTGGCTTTAGTGTACAGAATACAGAAGCTTTTTGGTTTAGTATCCTGGATACTGAAGTTTTTTGACTTCAGTTTCCGGGATACTAAAGCTTTTTGACTTCGGTGTACTAGACACCGATAGCTTCAGTATACTGGACACCAAAGTTTTGTTGGCTTCAGTGTATATCATAATACCCTGTCAAAAGTTACCGGGTGTACGCATGATATTATGGAAATTGCATTATGCAGGAATTTTGTGGATGGAAGGGATGTATAATCTGTATATTCCGCATCTTTGCATACATCTAATGTGAAATTATCTTTAATGTTAGTTCAAGTGTTTGATCACTGTAGTAATCTGTGCTGTCTCTAGACTGTGTTATCAGAATTAAGCCTTTCGGACTCTTCGTTATTTTTTTACGTTCACAGGCTTTAAACTCTTTCGTGCTTGGGATATGGAATTGCAATTATTTCCCTTGAACGAGGAATTCCTAGTAAGTGCGGGTCATCATGTCATTTGTGCATTGGTTTTGAAAACGAACCTAATTTACAGTTGTCTAAAGTATTCTTAGCAACATTTTACATGCCTAAGAATCTATTCTATGCGCATTCGTTCGGTTTGTGATCGCTTGGGCCATAGGGTGTAAACGGATAGTAAAAATAACTGAAAAAGAAACGGAAAACGGATATTGAAGTATAAATGGTTCAAAGATGTTTTATTTTTCTGCCAACACAATTGTGCCGTACAAATATTCATCGTGCTTTCTAGAATATTTTAAGAAGAAATGTCGGATGAAGCGAAATTTTGCAAATTTTGCATGAATTTCGTAATTTTTATTTAACGTCAAATAATTGCAGCATATCTGTAATGAAAAATTGCGATATATATACACATGGAGTTTATAACTAATTTTGAGCATAAAAATAGCAGAATTTCCCGTATTTCCATAGCGGAAACAGAAACGAAAATGGACACCGATTTTTGCACGAAACGAAAATGGTAGTAGATATCCGGTTACCCTGATGGACAATACTTCTGACATGTATGTATTTGCAAACATCAAGATAAATTTAACACTCTGACGTCACGAGAGGTTCATTCATTCTCGTCGTAATATAATACATTTGGCTAAACTTGGCTAAAAATGCTACTTTTCGATAATCTTCGTAATTTTGTTCTTGAACTTTACCTATGTGCTCAATTATCTTTGTTTTGTTTGATATATAGCATGATAAATTTAGACAATTTTCTTGCAATTTTAGCAAATTTGAGTAAGCTAAAAAAGCAATACTTGGGTTTCGGATATATTTTTCATAGAATCAAATCTACACAGCTTTTACTGTATTTTAGCGGATGCAAATTATGGCGAACCGTCGTTGGGCGTTCAGTCAATGGTTCAATCGTTGTACGCCGCAGTTTCCGGTTCCGCTGTCGCCGCTGCGGCCCATGGAAGCGGAAATTCCGGAAACAATTCCGGTGCAAGCGGAGCTGGAGCCGGTCATAATAGCAGTGGATCGGCGACAAATTTAAATAATTGCTCGAGTATGAGCGCAGCACAAGCTGCTGCAGCTCATGCAGCAGCAATTGCTCAACAGCAACAACAGCAGCAACAGCAACAGCAACAACTTGCAGCTGCGAATGGCTCAATATCTACCAATGGAGCTTCTGGCGCACTGGGACGTAGTACTAGCGCCGGAAGTAGCCATGGCGGAATTGGGAGCGGAGGTTCAGGGCTTGCTGGAGTCACCCCTCCAGCATTGTTTGGAAATTCCGGACGGACAAATGGCTCCGGTAACAGCGGCGCAATGGTTGGAAGCTCAGCTGCAGCTGTTGCTGCAGCATCAATGCTTCCAACGTTGCCCACAAATCACCATCATCACCATCATCATCATGTCGGACCTGGCGGTAGCGGTGGTATGCTGCCAAGCTATGATATGATGGCGGTTAATGCGGCGCTTGGCGTCCACGCAGCTGCAGCTGGAGCGTTGGTCGGCACCCCGCCACCGCCTGGCGCGGCGGCGCATAATTTTTCGGCGATCGTTGGACGACGCCATGGTTGCAAATTGTGTCCAATGGTAAGTTGACAATTAAAATTGTTAAATGAATTTCAGATTCGTTTTTGTTTTTCTATGACTTCCTAGTTTTATTCAGTTTTTGACTCATTTTTTGTTTAATTTTCTCGTTTTATCTTAGTTTCAGTTTTGACACAAGCTGAACTACCAAGCGGGCGTATGGTTTGGTTCTGATATTAATGTGTTATCAACGCCGCACTTTTACTTTTCAGATAGAGGGTTTTAAGATACGAAATTGTGGTACACTGCAAAAAATGGTGAGTCAAATTGACTCCCTCTGAAATAGGCTCTACGGGACTACTCAAAATGAGTCAAATTCGACTCCGCCAGAGTCAGACGTGCGACTTAGCGAGTCGAATTTGACTCTGGCGGAGGCGAATTTGACTCAGTCTGTTAGTCCCGTAGAGCCTATTTTGGAGAGAGTCAATTTGACTCACCATTTTAAAGTGTTCGGCTTCTGGCTTGCTTCGATCGCGAGTTTTTGCCAGTATTATATCAAGCGCACCCATTTAGAAATTTCTGTATCCGCCACTGGTTCAAAAGTAACAACTGCAACGTTGAGAGTTATTAAATCTTCTAACACAATAGAGCGGGGCCACTGCTGATTGGTTATCTGTACTGGATTTGACAGTCTTTGGTTTAAATCTGATTGGACAATCAGTTTAAAGTTGGCTTAAATTTTATTAGTAGTTGGTTTGAATAGCAGTTTGGCTTACGATATACTGATTTAAATTGAGCATACGGTCACCAATGCAACAGAGACCCTACGCATGGGCCTATACCACTCCAGTACTGTTGCATTTCGAAGTAGTGACTCAACGGAAATTTACCCGTTGAAGTAGGGTCGACGCGCGACAGAAGAAATAACCAAAATGTTGATCCTACCTCAACGCGTGTCACAAATTGGTTTGTAAACACATGTTGATGTAGGGTCAACGTAAAATTTTCGTTGAACCAGAGAGTTAACGAGTCATTGTTAACAATGGGTAACGACAAATTTTGAGGCCCGGCTGAGTTTTTAGATTGTGAACGACGTATAACTGATTTAATCAAAAGTTCTATAGTGCATTAATAAATTCTGATACTTTGAAATGTTTCAGCTACGTGTATTTTTTGTTGTTTTTCACCAGCTGTACAATTCAAAGCTGTTCAGCTATTTTGTTCACATTTCACTTTTACGTGTAGCCTCAATTTGACTCGTTTAGCTTGTGATCTTAAATGTTTTTTAAACGGACAAAACAAAGTTTCAACGTGAAGTAAACGTAAACAATGTATAACTGTGAACGGCTGATTGAAAATTTCTCAAATATCGCTCGACGTTAGCTTTAAAATTTTGAATCGTTGTTGAATCTAGAAGATATAATATGTATGTATGTATAAATTTGTCGACATTTCGACCGTTGGAAACTGTATGTGTATACTAATTATATTTTTCGGATATGAGATGTATCAGTCGGCTTTTTGACAGACATTTAGCTAAAAATGTTGCCTCGATGGCGGTGAAACTGTTATACATATTCTTCTTCGAGGTATATATGTAAATAACGGTTGGTATAATGGCTAAATTTACGTGTCGTGCATTTTCAGTTGTGTTTCAATCGTCAAATATTGCTTTATGCATTACTTCAGTGATTTCACTGATCCTACGACGTCTGCAGTAACCAAAAATTGAAACAGCGGGCAAAAACTGTTTGTGATGAGTGGGCGAAATATACGCTGCAAAAAATGGTGAGTCAAATTGACTCTCCGAAATAGGCTCTACGGGACTACACAAACTCAGTCAAATTCGACTCCGCCACAGTCGAGTTCGCGTCACTGAGTCGCGCGTTCGACTCTGGTGGAGGCGAATTTGACTCAATTTGTGTAGTCGCGTAGAGCCTATTTCGGAGAGAGTCAATTCGAGTCACCATTATTTGCAGTGTATTTACGTAGCATAGAATTTCAGTGTTGTTAAAAATTTCGGCTAAAATGGGGACAAAGATGACTGTGGGGGGGTTGTGGTGCCCCCATCGCTTCGCTGCACATGATGTTTTTGTTTGACAGGACTTATTAATTATTCTCTCAAATGAGCAGAAAATTGCTTTTGAGCGATCCCCAAAGTATTTTTTGATATTATACTCGATTTGAGCAGTCAAGAGTCTTTTATTACCTATGGGGTTACTGTATTTTTTATAATTTCGTTTGAGGGTTGTTAGTCTTCGTACAGTTTAAAATTTAAATTTGAATTTATGGATTGGGAAAGTCGCAAACTTTGGTTTGGACGTGGCTTAAATGACTATTCTGACAAACTTAAACGTTCTTCCACATTAATATTTTTATATTTCATCTGAAATGCAATTTCAAGCTGCGATTCGAGCAGCCAAGACGCTTCGGTGGGCAGCGTTCTATATCCGCTCTCAGCGATAGGAGCATGACGTTCGAGCCCGTATACTGTTTCCAGTTTTGTGTACATTCAGTTATCAGATTCAGGTGATTGAAAATAGGTAAAACGATAATTTTACGTGCATATTTTGGCCACTTAAACTGGCATGGACAATTTTCAGCTTCAAGTTTAGGAAAATTTTCATTTTTTCTGTATATTAGGTTTCAACCGGATATCCGGTTCCGGCAAAAAATCGGCATCCAGCTCCGGCGGTATAACCTAGCGGATATTTGTTGTGAAATGCTTCAAATAATTGAATTTTAAAGTTTATTTTTAATTGGATTGTGAAAGTTTATGTTACTTAGCGGGTTAACAACAGTTAAACATTTATGCATTTATCATATTGGTTGATTAGTAATATTATAGTTTCGCTGGTTCAGGTAGTAAATTTCAGAACTCAATTATTAAAATCTGGCCTCATTTTTCTGTTACGAAAACCATCAAATATAACCAGCTCTGTCTCCGGTATTTTTTGGTATCCGCTTGAACCCAGATATACCCATATAAGCTTTTGTACGTTTATATGACTTATCTAAACGCGCTCAAAACTGTTTTTAGACGAATTTCGCTTTTGTTTTTGGTAACCGTCGATAAACAGACCGACTCCAAAAGACTTCCGAACTTGTAAGTTGGCTCTCGGCCCTGGTAGGTTGAGAGTAAATCTCGGGTTTCGGTTTTTAACCGAAACCACTCGTCTCTTCATTTGACAACACTGTAAGATTATTGTTAAAATTAACATGTTCAACATTTTTTAAATGCTAATACTTCTTCACCTAAGGTTCCGGTGCGTATTTCATGCCTAGTAAAGTTTTGCTGAAGCCAACAGGGCTAGCAGATATATAAATATATAGTATGTAATATGTATATGTTCTATTACTAAGTAGGACCATTTATAGAACAGGGCCGGAACAGTAGTGCAAGCAGTTTGTAAGCCTAAGCCTATAGCTTAAGGATGAGCCTATTCCTATGCCTAAGTCTAAGCGTAAAGATGAACGTATTGTTAAGCCTAAGCCTAAACCTAAAGCTAAGCTTAAGCAAAAAAGTTAGTCTAAGGATGAAACTCACAGTTTTTACAGCCTCGCCGGAAAATGATCCGGCCCTGTTGTATACATGGCATCACTGAGTACATATTATTTTTGCGTCAACTGCAAGCGGCTATATTTTTGGTAATTTTTAAGCGTATTATATGACGTTTTGTGTGGGCCCAGGTGGTAAACTGCGCGAGTAATAAAAGTTAAAAGGTTTAGAAGAAATAAGTTTCTTTAATTTAAGCAATAATCGATCAAAATTAGTCAAAAAAGTTGTCAGTATACATTTTATTCAAATAACAAATATTAATAATAATGGTAGAAGTATGATAACGCTTTAACTTCGCTACACTCAAGCGTATACGTGTACATCAGCGGAGTAAATAGAAGGAAATCGGCCCATGTATAGAACAGGACCGGATCGTTTTCCGGAGGGGCTATAATAGAGTCAGTTTAAGCTTTAGACTAAGTTTTTTGCGTGGCTTAGGGTTAGGCTTAGGCTTAGGTTTAGGGATTTGCTTATACTGCTGTTCCGGCCGTGTTCTATACATGGGCCAGCAAATTAATTGGAAAGAAAAGAAAAAATAGGCATTTTATTTAGTATTACAATTCATTTTGAGTCTTGTTGGGTTCGTTACTTTTTCTCGCTCGCTCCGCTTGCTCGCAAACTCTGTCAGTAGAAATATACCGTTTGTAATGTTGGTTAATACGCTCGTGGGTGGATTTTGGCAAAAATTATAGGGACATCTTAGAGAAACGACACAAAACAAGCGTAGCGGTTAGGATGATAAATTTTTCGCATTTCAAACATGATGACAATTGAAGAATTAATATATTTATGTAAAATGGTTGGGGAACCAAGTTCAGATATGAACTACAATGTTCTTGACGTTTGGTAAAGAAAAATTGCTGGTGGCAAATAGCATGCGAACGAACCCGTATCCAAGCGGTGGAGGGAACGGCCAAGGGTGGGGCTCAGCCTTCCTTCCGGAAAATTTTTGACCCCACTAGAAAATTTTCAACCTTGCTCGTAAGTCAACGCAAAACCGTCGTGCGCCTCTGCTGACAATTTATTAGCCCGCCCTAGAAATGTGAGCTGGCTACGCGCCTGCATGTGAAACATAATTAATTGGTCAAGTTTTTATATACAGCAGTTTTGTGGGCCCCATTTGGCAAAAGGCCACCCATTAGTGCTTCGTTCACTGTATAAAATTCACGCCGACCACAAACGCTATAAAACAGAGCTTACTGTCTCGACGGAATGTTTTCGTTGATCCTACCTCGACGCGCTGGTCTCTGGTTAAACTTGCTATTCATCGTGGTTGTATTTGACTGCACGTGACGCTAATTTTACTTCAATAGGCACTTTGAAATTTTTTAATTTGAAACCAACTGTTTGTTTCTATGATTACTGTAATTACTGTAAGCATATGAAACATGCTTGTCCTGCTGTATATGCAATTATGTATGATATATGTAGTATGCAATGCTCATGTATAGAACATGGCCAAAACTGTAGTACTAGCTGTTCCTCAGCCTAAGCTTAAGGATGAGCCTATTTCTAAGCCTAAGCCTAAGCGTAAGGACTAAGTTAAAAAGGTTTGAATTTTTGGTTTTTACCTAGACTGATAATTTACTAGGCTGGCATTGAATTGAACGATTAATACTGGTTTTTGCATTGTGACCATCAGATTTCAACTGGTTTATTCTAAAGTTTGTAAAAATGACATTTTCTGGTTTTTCCATAAATTTAATGAGTTGATATATTTTTAATCATTCGCCCCCCCCCCTGCAACTGTGAAAACTAACTATACATTGTCTACAAGCGACACCGAAGCCAAATTTGTGATCAGTGCACCGTTACTGGTACCATTTCAGCTGAAGGCGCACGCAACGCCGTTCCTTGAACGCATCGATCCGTGTAGCTGTCGGGGAATCAAAGCGATCGTTGTATTAAAACAAACTTGCGAACAAAATTTTTGCAATTTCTTTGTCGGTGAACATAAAAATGATGAATGGTTGTGAAAAACATTTTATAGCGAAAAAAACAGTGCCCAACAAATAATAAGAAATCGAATATCGGACAGAGGAAAAAACCCAAGGCGTACAAAATGACAGAGCAGTAAAAACTTGGGCTACAAAAAGTTTGACAAAATTTGACTTTACTACGACTATAAGGGGACAGAAACAAATTTGACCACTGATGGATACATAACGGGCTTGAAATAGATATATATCGACTCGCTAAAAACCAGCAGAGAAAATTAGGCACATTTTATAAGCTTAAAAGTTTAATCGCTTGCTACGCTTCGCTGACAGAAAACGGTTTACACGAGATTATACCCGATTATAATGAAACCCAGGCTACGCCACTGAATCGTGTACAATTTTTGCGGGGGAGTTAGTTGTCTTGGACGCGCCTGAGCGTAGTTCACAACTCCGGATGCTATTAAAAAACAGACGAACAGTAAAAAATATACGTGAAATACATTAAATAAATTTTGAACTAAATAAATATTTGTCATTCGGGTAGGGGGTGTTTTTTGGGGCATATCATATACGCAAAAACCACTCATGACAACCTCAAATGTACACAGGAGCATTTTGTGTGAAATAATTTTTCAATCAAAACGTTGAATTGAACACTTCAAAGTAAAACTTTCCGATACGAGCGAAAATGAAACTTTAATTGTGTTCAAATTGTTCGTTTTCAGTATTCGGCAGTGTCGTCTTTTGTGAACAATTTCACAATTTCTTTCTCTTAAACACCAGCGGTCAATTTGTTTACCCATCGAAGTATACATATATTGGTTATATATGTTTTGTGTTTTTTCTTACTGTTTCAGAATTTTTCGACAATTTATATATTAAAGCTGGAACGCCGCACATACGTATTTTGGGCAAGTTTCCAGCATTACTTTGTTTACAATAATTTTTTAGCAAACAGACGTGATTGTTTTATGAAACGAAAATTTGTAAGTACGTTTGCGCATTGCGCAAAGCTGGCAGACTGGTATACTCTATAAGCAACCCCCCCCCTTTGTTTATAATAAACCTGCTGAAAATTGTGAACAGTTTGTCGATACTTTTTTAACTATAACCAGTACCGTAGTTAAAAATGTGATTTTTACAAAACCGTGGCAAAGGATATTGTAATATCCATAGTTCTCTTTTTTTGGTTAAAATTTTCGTTTGATTTTAAAAAAATAAAATAATCTTAAATTTGATACAAAAATAAAAACATTGAGACCGCTCATGTATTGTGAGATGATGTATATTTTTGTATCGATAAGGGATGTTTTAGAGCTGTCACTGATATGTCTGAAGACAAATCGGTTCAAACTTTAGTCGAAATTATGCCAGACAAAAAAACGGCTACAATTTGAGTTACGATACAAACTTTCGAGAAAATTATTTTTTGAGAATTTGTATTGAAATTTTCGAATAGTAACACCGCGTTCAGTCTGATTAAATTTAAAAAAATTATTAATTAATATTTCTTACAATACAAATGATCTGAACGTTGAAAAAAAGCTTATATTTTGGCTAAATTAGTGTGCGATATTCGGTCTGAACGTTGTCTGTTTTGTTGTTTTAAAGTTACGTTGATTTGAAGAAAAGTTTCAACTTATTTGAACACACAGAAATCAAGTTAATTTGAAATATTCTGTTAGAATGAAACTATGATTGTGGTTGCGATGACGTCAGCGAAAAAACAAGAGGCAGAGAGTTTTTTGTGCAAACTTTTTTTTGCGATTCGTTGCATTTTTTACGAACAAACCTACTCTTTTATAGACCTACCAGAAACCTGGACGTCCCTTAAAGTAACATCGGCCAAGCATTTCATACACAGCGATTCCACCGTTTAGGTGGTTTGCGGTTTGCTAATTATTTTCAGCTCAGTACTCTTGATGCTATAATTGCCTTTGAGAGATTGCCAGCATTCGATTAAGCTAATAACGCTGCGATTGAACTAAAACGGCCCATTTTACTCGATTAATAGTTTAATTTTACCCAACAAAGCGCAACATATTCCCAGCCGGTACTGCTTTATCCCGCCGACCTGTTCCGTTACCCTCGTCTCTAATGGGTTACTCCTGAGGCTCATAGCCAGCTCATCTTGCTATGGGGACTAAACATTTACCAGGAGCGGCATACAAGGCTTTTTGATGACGTACAGGCAAGATTGAAAAAAATTTTCTAGGATTGCTAAAATTGTTCCAGTAGGGGGGCAAGAGCCCTTTGCCCCTACTCTGGCTACGAGCTCGGTTACTCGAAAATTCAAACTAAACCATGAGTTCGTTTTGCTCATAAAAATGTCTCAGAATGCAAAAAAAGCCTGTCAGTTTTTTCTTACTGTAAATCTCTCATTGGTGCGCAGTTATTAACTGCTCGGAATTGTTTAATATACAATTCGGCAGGATATAACCTGAACGAACGAACGTAAGTAGCGAGCGAGAAAAAAATTATTTTAACCTCTAAAATCCATAGTAATTTAGCCTAATATAGTGGGGTGTTTTGTTCTTGTCACTCCAGAAATTTCACGAGCGATGTATCTCATTCCCCCTTGTCGCACGCCCGAAATATTTTGCACATCTCATGTCGCGTTAAAAATTGCTCCGACCAACGCAAAATAATAATAACTGCGAGCAGTGTTTTTATGCATTACTGTAGTTTTTATAACTCTAAATTATACACGCTTAGACTCGAGCAGTATGCGATATGAGGGCGTACACACGGGGGTCATCGAGCAGAACTATACTGCCGAAATTCGTTGTGAAATGACCAAAAAAATAAATATTTTTTACAAAATTTTAGCTTTTGGCTGCGAAACGCCAAAAAAAGAATTTATCGCTCACTACGCTTGCTTGCAAATCCGGTTACTTAACGGTATCCTGTTCCGGAATAAATTTTAGCTGTGCGATTTGTTATTGACTGCAAACACTCAGGTATTGCTACTTGCAATTTAGTAACGAGCAAACCTCATGGCTGTAGAATATCCAAACAATAAAAATGACAGAGTCGACGATATGTGTGATTATTTGCTCTTTAAGGGCAATAGCGTCCAGTATAGTTGAGTTCAATTTAAGTTGATTTGACTCATGGGAGCTCATAAGTGGAGCGTAGTGACCACCAAGTGCGATGAGTTGCGCGTTTGTGCGGCTTCAACGCCGCGAAATTCTTATAAAATAAACATCTGTGGTACGTTTTAGTTGGCTGATCCAGCTTTGCTTTTGACTTTGGCTGATATATTCACAGGCCAGTCCTCGGCGCTACTTTAAAAATGATCCGAATTTAACGTTTTTGCATATATTTGAGCTTCTCATGACCTCCCCATATGGCTTTTTGCATCTTATTACGTTTCGAAAAAACGTTATGTCGAAAAGTGTGCAAATTTATTATCCATTTGATCCAGCTGATATTGCTAAATCAAGTGGTGCTAGCTGTACCGTTATGTGACTATTATACACAAATTACGGCCAAATTTTGCAGCCTCCCAACTGTCTAGTGGCTCCAAATATGTCATTTGGCTGTCGTAACACGTAAAATATTTTGCCCGTTGCGGCGGAACGCTTATTAACACCAATACGGTTCAGCTCTGCAAACTGTGTCCAGCGGTATATATTTATAAATGGTTAAAATGTATATAACAGAATTGTTGGGTCGCAAAAATCGAACTTTCTTAACCTTGGTATTTAAATATAAAACAATAAGAGAAGTTGCGAAGAGAAGTTGTGAGAAACTCACCTATAAAATATTTGCAAATTAGATTGCCAGTTTTAGTAAACACTAATTAGAAAAAGGTATAAAACGAAAAAATTTCTATTCCACCAATATGCTAGCGGGCAACGTTGTCGTTCGTGCAAATTTTGTTTACAGGCTGCATATTTAAAAAATAAACATATGTTTGGCCAAAGTACGCATATACTGTAGTGACCCTAGTAAGACGGTGCGATAATAAGTAGGGGGTCCCCATTTTGAGTCGCAATCAATAGGAATCCGTAACCCTGATAAGTGTCCGTAAGCGGATAGAGTCCCTGAACCGTAATTAGAGTCCATAAATGTCTAGTATCCCTGATTGCAGTGCATAAATGACTCCAAGACCAAATAAAGTTGAGTTCGAAACTTTAAAGCGTACTTAAGTTTTGGAAGTACGGTCCTAAGTATAACCTTGCATTATTGCTCAAACTTTTGATACAAGACAAATAAACGTTAACGGATAGTTGCAGTACCGGATATATATCGGTAACGAAGGCTTTCGGACAGCAGGTTAAAAATAAATAACAGTCCGTAACCGAATAACACGGCGGTACTCTCTGGAGACGCAAAAATCAATCTCCCATCATATTCGAGTCTCTACAGTATGCCGCAGACCAAACTGCTATATATTTTGTATCATGATGCAGGAGCTTTCATCTCGAAGCCTGAATTTTTCGTTGGTGTCACTGCCAAGCTTATCAGCTCATCGTATTGCAAATACACAAATATTTGCAATTTTGATTGGTGGAAAATTGATTGCATATTTGCACTTGTCATAATTTCGATCGGTAGCAAAATTGCTGTATATATATATAAGGGTCTTCTTATAATTACAGTAACAATATTGCATGGAGGGTATATAACGGTGATTGTTGAAATTCAAATTACCTTCAATGGTATTTGCGCATTTTAAATTTAAACTGAAGGGGGGCACAATGAAATTGAACAATTGTTGACGCAGTCTGGTAAATTTAAAGCCAAATGCTATATATATTGTCAAAAGCAATCTGAATAGGCATCGGTAAAACTTGGGTCGCAGGACCTGACAGTGTCTTGCAGGGTACAACCGGACGTGTGGCTCCGGCTCCGACAGAAAATCGGCCTCTGGCTGTGGTAGAATTTTTGCCAGAAGTTCCGGCAATTACGGTAGTAAAATTTTGCAAAATTTATCTGTTCAGCGCGTATCGTTTTACTTTTGTCACAATTTTCAGAAAAGAAATTCCTGAAATTTCGCAAGAAATTAGCGTAAAACCAAACAGCATAACTACATATTGCAGATATTTGCTAAAATTAACTAATTAACCATCATTTTTACTCCCTAATTTCGCCTCAGCTCCGGCTCCGGCAAGTTTCGTTGACCTCCGGCTCCGGTATTTTCCACCTCCGGCGGCACCCTGGTGTGTTAACGTGCGGCGACGCCCGTGGTTACATGTCTGTGTCTAGCAGCACTCAGCATCAGTTAAATTGAAACAAAAAACTAAAATTTTTGCATCTAAAAATTTCGGTTTTTGTTCTCTTACGAAACCGACAGGTTAGTATAGTAAAGCGGCAGGACGTCGTGGCCTTTGTTTCGTGTCTTTAAAATTTTTGGCGAGCCCCTTGTTCTGTCATACCCGTAGCCAGCTCACCTTGCTAGGACGGGCTAAAAAAATTTTCACGAGATGGGCATACAGGCGGTTTTCGATGAACTGGAAGGTTGAAAATTTTTGGCCAAAATTTTTCCAGTTGGACTGTGTTCTCCCTACTCGCTTCTTTTTGGCTATGGGCTCGTATTCCTTTGTATGCAGCGCTGTTGTCATACTATTTAAACTAAATAATATTTGAATGGACATTGTAGTTTTTATGCGAATACAATGCGTTTTTTTGTCATATCCGAAGTTATTACTGTATACACCGTGTCAATTATGAGTTAAAATTTTGAACATTTTTTCACCTGACGGGTCAGCATTTCAAAGAGGCGATGACGAATTTTGTTCGCTCGGGGATCGAGCAGATTAATCTTAAATTCTGTAAAAGCACCATTTTTCTCATTTCACCTGATCATTACAGCGGACTTATATCGCCATTGTCGTGATATTTGCGGTGCAAGCACGATTTCAATTCAGCCTTGTTGTATTACAATACTGTCTAGGCAGACTTAACTGCGCCACGCTGTTGTGTTGCAAATTTTGATCCATGTAAACATCAGGGGCGAAGAGTTTTTCAGTGGGTCTAGAAAAGAGTAAGCTTTAAAGGTTTAGACAAATTTTTTGCCTGGTTTAGGTTTAGGCTTAGGCTTAGGAATATGCGCGTTTTTACGCTTAGGCTTAGGCTTAGGCTTAGGATTATGTTTAGTCTTACGCTTAGGCTTAGTCTTAGGCTTACGCTTAGGAATATGCTTATAATACTGTTCCGTCCCATGTTATTTACATTGGTCGAAATTTTCATATACAAATTGTTGGACGAATGAGCACAGATAAATGATTTTTCAATATTAACCGGCGGATTCAACACAAATTTGAACAAATTTTGTGTCGCCCAACTTTTATATTGGGATAAATAGGTGTTCAGGGCACGACGCTTACATTTAATACTGCAACAATAAATTATGTTTTTTACCCGTTTAAAATGTTGCATATTCACTTTGTATTGCAATTTCACTAATGTTAATTTTTCATGCAAAATGTTTTTATGCTGGTAATAAAATTTGCAATATTTTGCGTTCTTACTGTGTTGCTATATTTAATGTTAAAATTGCAAAAATATACTTGACAGTTATTTGTTGTTTGTGCAACCGGAATCTGCGGCAATTCGTCGCACGACCACTTGCCAGCGAACAGCATCGTAAAGCCTATGAATAAATCTAAACATAATCATAAGCTTAAGCCTAAACCTAAGCATAAGAATGGGTGATGAATTGTCCAGTCGGTGAAATTTCAGATTTCGGAAAGCCTACGAATAAATCTAAACATAAGCTTAAGCCTAAATCTAAGTATAATAATCGACGATGAATGGTCGAGTCGGTGAAATTTCAGATTACAAGTTGTCAGGCGGCGAGTGGTGGGGCGACGAATTGTAGTCACGCCGTAAAGAGAGGCGTTATGCGCTACATAAACACTCTTCAAAATAATAGGATTTGATTAAAATCGGCACCTTTGCAGGTTTTAGAATTTATTATCGGCTTTTTAGCGCTTGAAAATGTTTGCTAATTTTTTGACTGATTTTATTTATTTATTTATTTATTTATTCATTATATTATATCTAGGGTTCAATTAAGCTTTAATATAAGCCATGAAGTTAACTTATTTACAAACGTAGTACCACTTTAATGTTTTACCTGTTGATATTCTGACGACAAATATGGTGATTGTAAGCGATGTATTGTTTTGCGAACTTTATTAACTACAATAGTACTATATAAACAGCAGTTGAGCCACGACAAAATGAGCTAAATTGATTTATCATTCATTGCGGGGAGCAAGTTTAAATTATTTTTTAAAATTTAACTCACCAACTGCTAAAATCGATGCTACTAAATTTAGTGATTAACTTCGACAAGGTATCTAAAGTAGGGCTAATGTTACATTAAGGGGCGAAACAGAAGATTAAGCGTATTCCTAAGCCTAAGCTTAAGCCTAAGCGTTGCAAAAATGTGTTCCTAAGCCTAAGCCTAAGCTTAAGCCTAAGCGTTGTAAAAATGTGTTCCTAAGCCTAAGCCTAAGCCTAAGGCTAAGCGAAAATGTAATCTAGAATCTAAACTTACTCTTTTATAGACCCACCAGAAACCTGGACGCACCTTAAAGTAACATGGGCCATTAAGTAGAATAAGGGATTTCGTTTGCCTTACGTTCCTCAGTGAAATTTGGGTGATCTCTGTTAAAAATCGAGACCGCGATCGAGATCTGACTACCGAGACCGATCAAGAAAAGGCTCGGTCTCGGTCAATTGTTGGTCATCACCGAAAAAAAATTAAAATTTTCACAATAAATTATTTCTAACGCTTCTTAGTAGTTATTTTGGTGTTTTTGTAGCTTCTTGTGTTTTTCGTAGCTTTTTTGTGTTTTTTTTTCTGAATAATCTGCTCGTAATTCCGGCGTAACTATGAAATTTCGTGAAAAAATTTATTCATCAGCCATCATTTACTTCAATATTACAGTCATACATTTGCTGAATCGTCGACTTCTGATCTCGGTTCCTAACCACCGAGACCCACAAAAACGAGACCGAGACCTGCGACAAATACCGAGACTTACTAAGACGTAGATCGAGACTCCCATCCCAGTAATGTTGTGGTATAAAGAGCCATTTTAGGGACCCAAAACATTACAGATCAGAGCAGTTTAGCGGATTATTGCTACGTCACGGGTTTGAAACCAACTGAAAACTCAGTAAAATTTTTTGCGAAGAACTCTGTGTAACGCAGTATTCATGTTTTAAATTAGGCTGTTATAATATGTATTTTGAGTAGCGAAAATACTGTTAATAACAGTTTCTAATTAGTAAATTGTTTAAGACGATAAGACTGATGACCAGCAGTATTATATATCAGGGATGTATGCAAAAACATTGGTTTAACTGAATTGTGGTAACAATACTAAAGGCAATGGCTAGTAAACTTAAAATTTAAATTAGCTTTACCAATGAAAAAAAACTTGTAAACATTACAAACGATCAGGCCCTGGAAAGATCTTGCCCCCCTGGAAAGTTTTCAATCTTGCCTGTAAGTGATCGAGAAAAACCCTTGTATGCACCTCTTGGAAAGTTTTCGCCCCCGCAAGCACGATAAGCTGGCTAAAGGCCTGTAAATAATTTTGAAGTTTGTTAAAAAATTGAGTCAATTTTATTTTAACTTTTTTTCAGATGTTTGAATCAAAAGCAGAACTCCAAATTCATACGCAAGTTCACATGCGGGAAGCAAAACCATACAAGTGTTCGCACTGTCCAAAAAGTTTCGCCAATTCGTCATATTTATCGCAACACATGCGCATTCATTTGGGCATCAAACCATTTGGGCCGTGTCAGTATTGTGGACGCAAAGTAAGTGTTACATTTGTTTCGTTCAATTAATCTTTGATAACACAGGACCCATATTCTCAAATGTGTGTAGCAGGGTTCCAACCGGAACTAAATTTTGTCGGAATCGGAATCGTAGTCAAATTTTTCTGTCGAAATCGGATCTTAAAAACTCATAACCGAAAAATCGGAATTCCGGCATCGGAACAGCAGTCAGCCGGAATCGGAATCGGAAGTCAAATTTTGCCGGAATTTTATAGCCGGAATCGGAATTCCGATGGAACCCTGGTGTGTAGCACGTATCGCCAGTTAGCAATAGGTCTTGTAACTTTTGAACCAGAGTCTATGGTGTAGCTTCAAAATTAAGTACAATTTTCGCATTTGATGTGTTCTATGTTCTATGCCAGTTTTGGGATCCACAATTGTAGGAGTGCGTCAGTTTGAAAACCTATTGCTAACTAGCGATTGGTGCTGTAAGCATTTAAGAATATGGTCCTGGAACGTAAACAACGTTTTGTTTACTTAATTTTAAACTCTGGCGAGACGCCAGAAAGTTGTTTTTTGTCCACTTCCAGTACGACTTTTTGACGAATGTCGAGTTGACCAATTTGTTTACTTTTATAAGTTTGTTGAACTTAATTTTGCCAACTACAACTTTTATGTTAACCGTTTCTTCGACGAATATTTTCTATTTGATTTGAAACCTTCACTGTTCGATTCAACAATAAAAACCGGTAGCTAACTCATTACCGAACTTGTCAAATGTTATGAACACAAAGCCGTTGGACAGTATTCAGTTATAAGTTTCAAATTTTTCAGTTTTCTTACCTTCACACATGCTTTAAACGTCCAGTCCAGCACAAACAAGCGTATATTCACACGTAATACCAACATGCTTTTGAAAATTCTGTGAACAAAATGTTTTTGCACTCGTTAGATACCATCGTTTCAAACGAGAGACTGTCTAACAAATTAAAATCTTCTCGTTTAAAACTTTAAACCTCCCAACTCGAGTCAAAATGCATAACGGTTAAACTTTAACCTGTTTGTTTGATAACGAATTAATTTTGACAAGTTTCGTTTTTTTGACTTTTTGACGTGGGTAGTAGAATGGCGGTAAGTTTATAAAAATATTGCTGGTATTTCAGTGTCCTAAGATAATTTTTTTGGTTAGGTTGAAAACGCTCATATTGGCTATTTGGCTGTTTTGGTACCAGTAAATCTACTGAGTATGGCTGATGCTATATTTTTTAGTTATTTTAATGTCGTCCGGCGCCGTCCGTCACACGTACGACACCGTCCGTCACTGTGCGCCACGTTACGGTATCGTACGCAAATTACTCCCGTACGATACCGTACAGTCGACAGGCGATGGACAACGCCATACAAATATAGCGTAAACCTAAAACGTAAACAAAAAGTCGATATGAGTGTTTTACTACCAAAAGAATATGAGGGCTCCAGAAATTGAGTAATACGTATTGAAATTAGGCAAATATATGGTTTATCAGTTTATACTGGTCATGTTATCAAGTATCTGCAGCTGTCTTGGCGATACGTAACGCAACTTTTGTACCAAATAATTGCAAATCTTCTACGTTTACCACAATTATTACATTCAACATACCCTCTAATGATGTGCAGTTTCAAATGTGCAAATTTGCAGTTACCTAATGCTACACTAACTTGCCATAAGTGCTACATGCAGTTCAGTTGAGAATATGCCTTGGTAAGTTAAAAACTGGCTGCGTTATAAAAATGTCCCTTGTTTTATTGCAAAAATTTGACTGAAAAAATTTTGTTATTCTGCCCCAGATTGCTGTAAAGTTGACTTCAAGTGGTTACATATATATCTGTGTAATTAAAGCTGGAATGCCTCACATACGTAATTTGGGCAACTTCCCAACATTACTTTGTTTGCAATATTTTCTTAGAACAAAAACGTGATTGTTCTGCGAAAAGGAACTTTGCACGCAAGTTGTGTGCATTCGCTAACTTTTGTGCATTGCTCAAAACCGGCTGGCTATATCATTACACTTGCATTATTGATAATTAAATTTAATAGAGCAATATTTGTTTTGTAATTTTAGGTTGAAATACAAACGTTTTCTGAACTATCACACAAATTACACTTGTTTTAAAATAAACTGCATCTAAGGGATTTTTAAATCTTAAAAACTAACTAATTTTCTTAAAGTTATACGGAAATTTTGCTAAAAAATTTAACTAAAACAGCCGCAAAGATGTATTTAATGCTAACAGGTGTCAACTATGCTGGATGCGTGCCTTAAATTCAAATTCACAAAGGTTAAAGTTTATGTTTTTGCTGCAATTTAAAAAGTAATTTCAGCACTAATTGAGCTATTTTTGGTCTTAATTATGCATTGTAATAAGCGACTTTGTGAAGTTCTTTTATGGAGTGAAGTAACTGTGAGAATTCTGGTTTTAAATGACACCATTTTGTGAAGTAAAATTAATCTCAAATGACACCATTTTGTGAAGTAAAATTAATCTCCAGAGCTTAAGTAGGTCATCCTGTGACTCGGGATAAATATATGACAAGGAACTGTATTATGTCATATATTATATATTTATAGCAGCCATCGACAAGGTTTCCGAATAGGAAGAGTACAGTAAAATTGCAAATCTATATTATTAAAGCTGGAACGCCGCACATACGTATTTTGAGCAACCTTCCAGAATTAGTTGTTTACAATGTTTTCTTATTAAAACAGAAACGTAATTGTTGTGTGAAAAGAAACAGTGCATACAGATTGTTGTACATTCTCTAACTTTTGCGCATGGTGCAAAGGTGGCTGGATTGTCTTAAAAAGGTTCTTCAGGATTGAGATTGGTTGATTTATGCAGTCTTGTAAACGTGCTGTAGTGACTCAAATACGAAGGTGGCGGTAATAAAAGTCCAGGTAAATCGCTATATATATAGTTCGTTGACGGATTCGGATAGAGTCGAAAACTACAAACTAGTCCATGAACGTCAATTACCCAAAACAGATTGCGTAAATGCTTTCTAGACCAAATATTCGTTACTCAAAGTTTAATGTTTTGTATATTCATAGCGGCATGCGCATGTTTTAAAATTATAATTCAAAAGTATTAATGAACATTAACTATAAAAAATGGTTAGCATAAGTTAAACGTACGTTGTCAACAAAACACCTGAAGCTGAATTAAAAGATAAATACCATTCCGGACCGAATATCTGAGACGGGTTCCTTCGGAACAGGCGAAACAAAAATTCGCTTCCTCCATCTTATTCGGGTCACTACAGTAGGTTTATTGTTGTATACTGTATCATTAAAATTATAATGAAATATTTCTATTTTAATGCAAAAATTAATATTTTAAAAAATATTTTTAATTATATTTTTTAAGAGATGAAAAACAGGCACATTTACAAGTGTTACAATTAACCTAATTATTGATTTGGAATGCATTTTTTTCAAACGGTTATTTGAAACAACTCCGCATATCGAAAATTTTTTTATGTATCAATAGATTTGTGGTGTCGTCCGGTCTGATTCCGTAAATTAATTATGCCGGATGCAACCGGATGACACCGGAAGACATTAAAATACTCAAAAAGTATACCACCACTCTTAATGGTTTGTGTTTGTATTCGCCGCACAACAACGATGATTACGTTATGGACGTTGCATCGTTCAAAAACCGACTCATTGCCATTTACAAGCGGATCCAGACTGAGGGCGCCGGTTCTGTAGTCACAAAATTGTTTGTGATAAAATGGTAAAGTTCCTCGTATCTTACAATTTTTATCCACAGAAACAAAATTGGTACATTATATATAGCGTACAGTAAAAATTGCGCTGTATAACTTTTGGCGAGCCCGCGCTGCCCAATCATAAATGACGGAATCTGCCGCTGTTTGCCATCAGCTAAAGAAACGCTGCCGCGTTTCGGCATTTGATAATCCAGAGTTGTCTAAAGTATACTTTTACTATGGTGTGCAAACAAATTACAACAACAAAAATGTATTTTGACAACCGAAACTGCAGTGACAAATTGATACTTGAATATGCCGTATGCACGAGTTTGATTTGCACTATGGCGAATCTAAACTAACAGGTGGTCAATAGTTCGTACGACAACAAAGGGGAGGTAGCGGTGTACGCCTATATCTTGTAGACAACATTGGTTTTTTGACACGGGGCAGATCCCTTTAATGTTTATCAAGAGTGGATGATCACTCTTTAACACGAGTGTGCAACTGTCAAAATTTGAATGGTACAAAATATACTGCCGGGCGTTGCGTTTTTAGCAGCCCCCTCTGTCTTACGGTATAAACAACGGCGTACAGCTTGAAGATATTAGAGAGTACTATACCCCCCTTATCTGCGTGGGCATCGGAGTTGTTAATCTGTAAATAAGCTTCGAAAATACAGACCCCCCTAAAACAAGGGGGCAGGCCAAAAATGCAACGTGCGCAGTGTATATTCTTTTGTACAGAGAATGTACAAAGTTGCACACTCCTGGATTATCATCCATTCAAGGACTTCATGGTTTAATTTTTATATGCTACACTGTAAATTCTAATGAGTTGATTAATCAACACAGCTGGAATGCTAGTTATTTCTGAGTTAATAAGTATAAACATTTACTCAATCGGAGTTGAGTTGATTCCCACTCTAAGTTCAGTTGATTCCGGGATGAGTTGAATAATTAACTCAGAGTGAGTTTTATTGGCTCAGAAGTCTAAGTTCTGAAAGTCTTAACTCAGACTGAGTGATTCGACTCATTCTGAGTTATTAAAATCAACTCACTGGGATTTACAGTGAACGCAGAAAATTTATTTTTATATTTAAATTGAACTACAGCTAAGATTCATGAACGACATAAATTGAATAAAAAATTCTACCTTTATGTTGTTGTTGCTAGTCAAATATTTTTTGAAAAGTGGAAAGAAATTAAAATTTAGGCTTGAAATTAGCCGGTTTGGGCTGAATCTGTTAGCAAAAAGAGACCGTGAGCAACAATGCTGCAAAAGTGTCACCTGTAATGTGCAAGGTTTTAGCTTAACCTTTACCGTTGGGTCAATTTTTATTATCAGGCTACACGTAACTTTAGTAGCAGTATTATTTAAAGTTACCGTATAACGCGTCGAACTATTAAAGTACTAATTTCAAGTTAACCAGTTCACTGTAAAATTCAATGAATTGATTTTAACTCAGAATGAGTTGAATCCACTCAGAGGTTTGAGCTCTGAATTAGGTCGTTCAGAACTTAGAATTCTGAATTGAATGAACTCAATCTGAATAAATTAATCAACTCACACCGAATTGTATCAGCTCAGAGTGAGTTAATATTTACTGTTATTAAATCAGAAATAACTAATTCTCTCTCTGAGTTCATTAATCAATTAATTTGAATTTACACTGTTCCATATAGAACCTATCACGAAAATTTTGCCCTGATTTCGATGGCACTCGAACCCACGATATAAAGTGTTTACCGATTCGCTGCTCTAAGCATGGCTGAATTACGCACGCAGATAACAAACTTTCGCTACAATAGGTCTACTTTTAAGTTTAGTACTACAATTAGAATTGCATAAAAATAGGAGACTTCGCGAACCTGTATGATTTTATCAGTACTAAGAGCGCATGATACAAGAGTGTGCAACTTTCGGGGTTCCGCATGGTATAAAATGTACTCGGCACGCGTTGCGTTTTTGGCCGACCCCCTATATTTATAGGGGTCTTGTGTCCAATGCAGCAACCCTATATTTAACAACAAGTGAAGCGTTTTTTGACGGGGGTGATACAAAGTGCCATGGTTCCCACAGCTTGTACCGCCCTCTAAAATAAAGCGGTGGGGTCGGCCAAACACGCTGCAACACACCGTTTTTATGTTGTGTTTGTTTCGCAGCGTCGACGTTTAAAATTTCAAATTTAATAAATTATAAACAGTTAATATCGACACAAATCACTCAAACATCTCTTCCTAGCAGTCATTATCGGGCTAAAGATAGTAATCTTTAACAATTAGTAGAAAAAATACCTTGTTACACAGTGTTTTATTCGCTTTAAAGCACTTGACTAAAGTTAAAATAATAGAAAAAATGAGTTTTTAAAAAATTAATTTAATACGCCTATTAAGAACAAGAGCGGCTTTGTTATAGAAAGTTTTGATGCAACAAACGGGTGGTTATTTCATGGTTGATTGCAGAAAATTTTCGCAGTACGGGGTCAATAAATCGTAACTATTCATTATATTTTACATATATGTAATAACGGATTTTATTTTTTTAAAAATTAACAAAAAAATAAGTAAAAATTTACCAAGTTTCAGTTCAGCTGGCCGTTGGCTGATTTAAAATGTTTTAAAATCTATTTGGGTACGAGGAAGACGAGCAATTTAGGAATAGTGATGTAGTTCAATGTTGGAACACTGTACAAAATACGTATGTGTTGCGTTTCAGCTTTAGTAATATATGTGTGGCGTTTCAGTGTTGACAACATACTGGTCAAAATGGTTGCAACATTTGCAACCCCGGCATCTTATAACGCAGTATCTCTAGTGTTGCTGATTTTTCTTGCTCTGTACTCATTTCTAACTCAGTTTTAAGCTTGTGTGGATCTGGTCTCGTGGGAAAGATAGAACCTTGTAGGATCACCGAAAATTCTGAACTTGATTACGTTGTAAACAAAGTAATGCTGGAACGTTGCCCAAAATACGTATGTGGAGCGTTCTAACTTGTATTACATACATATATTGCAAGACTAAAAAAGAGTATTACAAATGAACCTGGGCCTGTATTCTCAAAACGTGCGTAGAACCTATCACCAGTTGATTATAGGTCTTGTAACTTTCGAACCATTGAATGCTAAGTCTTAAAATTCAGCACAATTTTTGCATATGAATCGCTGTACGCTTGTACCAGATTCGAACTCAACAACTGCAATAGTTAGTGACTTTGGAATCCTAGCGCTAGTTGATGATAGTTGCTATACACATTTGAGAATATGGGCGGTTATGTATGCGATTATATATTTTTTTGCAATTAACCAAATTTAAATCATGTTTTTTTAGTTTACACAACTGAGTCATCTACAGCAACATCTGCGGACGCACACCGGTGAAAAACCATACAAATGTCGATATCCAGGTTGTGAGAAAGCGTTCAGTCAATTGTCGAATTTGCAAAGTCATTCGCGTTGCCATCAAACGGATAAACCTTTTAAATGCAATAGGTAAACAACAATTTTGCGTGCATTTTTAATGAATCAACGGCAAATTCTTCGCCTGACAACTTGTCGCGTAACAGTGTCGTAAAGCCTATGAAAACAATCTAACCGTAACCCTAAAAGCGTAATCCTAATCCTAAACCTAAACATAGTGATCGGCGATGATTTGTCGAGTCGATGAAATTTCGGACTACAAGTTGTCGACGAGTTGTGGTTGTTAAATTGTCGTGATACCGTTTAGGTGTGGTATAAAGCAGAATAAACTGTTTTAGGGATGACAGTTGAAACAGACTCTGTTTTGTGTTTAGATAATTAAATACATATGCTTGTTATCTAAATAATGTTTCGGCATGTTTGTGGGCTTCAACGAGTGGAAATAAAGATTGGCACGGGATCATTGGTTAGCTACGTAATGAATCGTTTAAATAGAAAAGTTAAACAGTTGCGCCTGAACTTCCTGCTGGAATTGTCGCTGAAACGAAACAAAAATAGCGAAGGATTAAGACGTTTAGAAATACTGAAAGCACTTTTACAGGGGGCCTTAGCATAGAATCAGTCGGTTCAGGGATGGAAGGTAGTGATGATATTAAATGATTGTGGTTTGATGGAATAAATATAGGGGTTTAAATGCGATTGGCGAAACGGATACGCTTGTGAAAAGTAGTTCGTTATTTTTTTTATTTTTTTCTGTAAAATAAATAACTTTTTTAATTTAATATATTTTTCAGCTGTTACAAGTGTTTTTCGGAAGAACAATCGTTGCTCGAACATATACCAAAACACAACGAGACCAAACACATCAAAAAGTGTATTTGTCCGTACTGTGGAAAATCGTACAGTCAGCCGAGTTATCTTGCGAAACACATGACAAAGCACGCCGATAAAAAGCCAAAGTAAGTATATATAAATATATACACATGCATATATATGTCGTAGCCCAAGTCATAATTCAGAATTCCGAATTGTGCTAGTCCAAAGCGCAATTACGACTTGGGCTAGCCCAAGGCGGAATCATGTCGGATAAACCTGTGCGTTTTCTGGTTGGTTACTTGATAGTCGTACTCCTACTTGATCCCCCTTACTCAGTAAAACAAACTGCTTGGTAGACAACAGGTGGCGATTGCTTTGCCAATTAGAATAAGTGTTCGCATCATCCAATCGTATTTGAATATTGCACTACTTTAATAACGAATCAAAGAATTACGCCGTGGGCTAGCGTAATTATGCCCTGGACTAGCCGATTTCGGAATTGGGCTAAATACAACTTGGGCTACGACATATATATGCCGGAGCCGGAGCAACACCAATGACTTTGTTATAATTCTATAGAGGTTAACGTTACACTGTAATTTTTAGTGAGTTGATTATAACTCAGAATGAATTGAATCTACTCAGACGTCTGAGCTCTGACTCAGGTCTTTCAAAACTCATAATTCTTGATTGAACTCATTCTGAGTTAATTAATCAACTAAACCAGAATTAAATCAGCTTAGAGTGAGTTAACGTTTGCTGTTAACTCAAAAATAACAAGAAATAACTTATTCTCTCATTGATTTGATTAATCAACTCCTCTGAATTTACAGTGAACAGGCAAAAGTATATGTTTTAAACTTCTTTTTTGACAATATGTTGTACAAATTACTAATTTATACGCAACAGTATTTCATATAATGCTTTGTAGAGCAATTTTTAGTGAAGAAAACAGTGTTTTGAATAGAAAATAGTGTGCTTTGGAGAACGACAAGATATTTTACTGTAGAAGTAGTATTTGTGTGAATATGTCTGCTAATTAATTGTTTACAACAAACAACAAATTAAGCAAATTACCATATTACAGTATTCTTCATTGGATTAGGAAATTAAACCATTTGCAACAATGTAAAAATATTCAGTCGTTATAATTTTGCCTGCTTCAAACCCTGAATGGATCCTTTGGTGTATTATTTTGCTAACCCATGTAAACAGATCAGGGGCGGAACGTTTTTCTGTGGGACTAGAAAAGAGTAAGTTTAAGCTATTGACAAAATTTTTCGTTTGGCTTAGGCATAGGCTTAGAAATATGCTTATTCTTACGCTTATGTTTTAGCTTAGGTTTAAGAATATGCTTGTAAAATACTGTTCCGCCCGTGTTCTTTACATTGGTCGTTTTGCTTGTATATTTTTCAGCTACGCTTTCAGTCTTCGGGCAGCGAGTGTTGATACAGATTTTGGGTTTGGCTCACCGATGTGCGGAGTTCACAATATCCCTGACACTTGTGTCGATACATCGCCGTCTACGCCACTGCCATTTAGTAAGTTCGCTTTTTTTGGTTCTAAATTGTATCAGTTCTGTATAACCTATTTTAAGGCTGTTCAAAATATATTTTTAGAAAAAAAAATTAATTTTCAATAGTCCTCAACTGTTTGTAAAACACGTTTTTGGCTATTGTATCGTGTCGTTTGAAGTATTATTTTCATTTAAATTTGGGCCTAGAACTCGACCCAGTGTACGAGTGAACCAGGGGCGAAGCCAATATTTCATTTCAAGTGATACCCACTCTTGAAAGGGTTATGCAAACGATGAGAGCATGAATGAAATTTGTTCAAATGTGTAAAAGTTATTGTACAGCGTGTAAAATTAGCTTTTTCCAGTTTTTCCATACATTTCAAAGTGATATATCATCAATTCGTTGAATACACCGCCGGACCGAACATCGATTGCTTACCGCGTTGGCTGTTGGTTCTACACATGCTCTATAGTTGCCAAAAAAAACTACCATAATCTAGCGAGTTGATAAATAATGTAATTTTCTAGCTTGAAATATTAAGCTAAGAAAGTTTCTCACTCAAAAGCTATTTTTCAAACTGGTTAAAAAAACGATAAAATGGCTTGAAAACTATTAGCGTCGACCCTGAAACTTTGATTTTCGGCTGTATTGAAGCTGTAGGAAAGCGTTAATCACCGTAATATATTTCAACGTTTAGAAGTAGTACCGTAAGAACTTTTAACGTCTACTGCGCTCGGTATAAACTCAGCAAGAATCAACCAAATTTGACTGCAAGACCATAATTGTTTGGGATCGGGGGGGGGGGGGTGGTATTTGCCCTCAACAATTTTTTCAAATATATTTCTCATAGCAGTGCTTTTATGTCTGCAACCAGGAGTTGGTACTAGGAACACGAGGGATTATCGTTGAATTATTTTAATTCAATCGATTAAGCTTTCGGCCAGGCAGGCGAACGTGCCCATAAAAGCGATGGCGCTCCTCTTTAACCTTTCAACGTGTTGTAGTTGTAGCCCTGGCTGTGAAGAAAAAGGACGTGCAAACGGCGTGGATGCTGTTTCAATTGAACCAGCACAAACGGCGAAAAATAATTCCAAAAATCCCTCTTACGTTGCTGGGCATGTTTTTGGAGCACATGATTTGTTTTTTTTTTTGCTGCCAAACCAGACGCCGCTGTCGCTACCAACGGCTAATAATTTTGTACCAATTCTAAATTTCTTACAAATAATTTTTTCGTTATAGGAATTTTAGGAAATTTTAGGAATTTTAGAACATTTAAGGAATTTTAGAAAATGCTAAGGAATTTTAGAAAATTTTAAGGATTTTAAAAAATTTTCAAAATTTTCAAAATTCTAGGAATTTTAGAAATTTTTAGGAATTTTAAAAAATTTTAGGAATTTTAAAAAATGTTGGGAATTTTAGAAAATGTTAGCAATTTTAGAAAATTTCAGGTTATAAAAATTTAGGAACCTTGGGAAATTTTAGGAATGTTAGAAACTTTAGGAATTTTAGAAAGTGTTAGAAATTTTTAGGAATTTTAGAAAATGTTAGAAATTTTTAGGAATTTTAGAAAATGATAGAAATTTTAAAAAATTTTAGGATCTTTAGAAAATTAAGGAATTTTAGAAAATTTTAGGAACTTTTGAAAATTTCCGAGAAAGTTTGGATGCGATTTCGCCAGTGAATAAACGTTCCAATCATTGTTTGCCCGAATTTGTTGTTTAAAATAAAAAAATTACCAAAATTTTGCAAAAAATTGAACTGAAAAATTTACAAAAGCTTTATGCTTACGGTTGGATTAAGATTTGACTCCCGCAAGTTGATTCGAGCAAGGGTGGATGGTATATAACAAGAGTGTGCCGCTGGGTCAATTGCACGGACAACGCCCTTGCACGTAGCATTCTTAGCCACCCCCACCTATTCAGGGGGTACTACGTGTGCAGCCCTTAAACTTTTATGGCACCTTATACGCCTTGTACCTAAAACACTTCAAGTATATTTCAAAACTGCTACGCTTGTTTAGTCGTATATATTGCATATGTCATCGACCCGCCTCCCCCCGTTATCTATAATGCACTGTTAATTCGAGTACGACCGCGTTCACCAGTCCCTCCTACCTTATACTGCAAGCAGTTGAACTCGAAACCTCGACCAGGTGCAATAACAATTAATGTACTAAAATTATTTCGCTATAAATTTGGGTGGTTGGAAGAAGTTTTTTGGGAGTAAAAGGTCATTACTTAAAGTGTAAAAGCTTTTGCAAAACGTGACTCAAGTCGTGAGAGAAAGTGCGACAAAAAACACACACACGCGCGTATGTGAGTGCAGAAATATGCTTGCATGCATTGAATACATAAGCGTAGGGTAATATCGTACTTGTAATTAATTTTATTGATTGATTTTGTAAAGCCGTTTGGGGTGGTATTAAGGTTTATTTTATGGGTACCACAAATGGTATCTGGGGTTTGACCACGGTCCTGAAAAGGAGGGACGATGTCGAACATGATATATGTTGAGAAATATCGAGCTGGTTATCAGGAATTAACACACCCTCAAGTCTAACGTGCGACGCTAATAGAAGATCCGATGGCAACTTTGGCCCATGTAAAGATCAGGGGCGGAACGTTTTTCTGTGGGACTAGAAAAGAGTGAGAAACTTAAGCGGTAGACTAATGTTTTTGCTTGGCTTAGGCTTAGGCTTAGGAATATGCTCATTCTGGAGTTCATTAGATAGCGGAAAATTTTTTAGAAGGTTGTGTTGAAAAAAGTTGAATTTGGGGAAAATTTAGTCAACAATATAAATTGAGGGAAATGGCTGTTTTAGTGATAATTAATGTTCTCCTACTGTAAAAGGTGGTTGCAGGTGAAGGACGAATATATAATTTATGAGCATTTAAGCACTCAGTCCCGAACAATTACGACTTGGTTTGTGGTTTAAAGGTGTACTTATATATAATGCTGACCGTTATTCGGTAGGCTTGTAAATAATTTTTCAACTTTTATATATCCGAAACCAAATTTTACTTCGTTTTTTTCATAACTTATTTGGCCAGTTTTACTTTTAGGGCCGTAAACAGGCGATTAAGCGTATTCCTAAACCTAAGCCTAAGCTTAAGCGTTGCAAGAGTGTGTTTCTAAGCCTACGCCTAAGCAACAAAATGTAATCTAGAATCTAAACCTACTTTTGTAAACCCATCAGAAACCTGGACGTCTCTAAGAGTAACACGGGCCATTTATATCATAAGAAAACCCAAATACACACATATATACACATGTATGTATATATTTATATATAAACTGTTTGAAATACCCAGTAGCTTCTGGTCATGCGGTGTCATATTTGATTACAGGTCAATCAGTCAGTTTGTAACCGCTGTTTGCGCTAAGGCTTACTTAGCTATAATACATTTTCGTGACTTAGAAAAATTAATTTCCTAATTGATTCTTAGATGATTCTAAACAGGCCGTCTTCATCGCTAATAATTGCACCTGTCATTAAGACCTTATTGTAGCACACGGTTGGCAGTTAAAAAATGATAAAAAAGCAGAGACATTCTTTGAAGACTCTTAAAAATAAGTCAAAACGTTTTTTTCTCAATTTTTGAATCAAATATTTAATTTGCAAACAGGAGCGTATAAAGACGGAGATAAGGGTGGATATATCTTGTCCCGAAATTTTTGGAAAAACAACGAAAAATTGTATATTCTGTTGCAGGATTTAGAGTAAACTTGATCAACCGTAACGGTGAAATTTCACTGCGCTCGCATATAAACAAACCGTTTTATGAACCCTTCTGAAATGAAACGTTTGCTACGGCTTTGGTTGCAAAAACACTAGTTTGAGAGACAGAGCGAATGACAGTTTAAGATATTTAAACTCGAAGCATCAAAAATAGAATTTTTCAGAGTTTTCCAATTTAAACATTAAGAGAAAAAACAATATTGAAAGCATTCTGCTATGGCAGAAGTGCCAGGTACGTAAGATCACAGTGCGAAACCTGTAAGGGTTTTTGAGTATTTTATATGAAATATATAGTTAATATTAATAATGATGGGTTTTAGAAAGAATAGTGACTAATTAGACCGGTCAGAGGTGAGGTTAGAATCTAAAGCTGAAATTAAACTCGCTAGTATGTAATGTTAATTTCAATTAATAAGTAATGTTAATTTCGGTTAGTAAATTATGTTGATTTCAATTAGTAAGTAATGTTTATTTCAATTAGTAAATATATAATGTTAATTTCAATTAGTAAATTATGTTAATTTCAATTAGTAAGTAATGTTAATTGCAATTAGTAATTAATGTTAATTTCAATTAGTAAATAATGTAAATTTCAATTAGTAAGCAGTGTTAATTTCAATTAGTAAATAATGTTAATTGCAATTAGTAAGTAATGTTAATTTCAATTAGTAAATTATGTTAATTTCAATTACTACGTAAACTGCAAGACCATAATTAACTGATGTCATGGGCTGCAAGAACCACAACCTACTAATGATTTTAAGCTATATATAGACCCAGTTGAATATACATTCTCAGAAACCAAAACTTAAATTTGAAAAATTTAAAATATTTGCTTTCATTTGTAGAGGAAACATGCAGTAAACTGAAGTTTTAAACAAAACGATGCCACGCGATTGATCGAGCTTGTAAGCTGTTGTAACTGCAGTTAAGGTTTTGCAAATACTTCATGAAAGTACCACGGTCCTTGGGTGTCAGAAAAACAGAAAGAATAACATAAACAGGTACTTTGTCAGAAAAATCAGAGAAAACACGGAAAAGATTGAGGTTTCAGGGAAAAATCAGGTAAAAACGTTTTGGTTCAACATAGTTGGTACCATAATTGTACCGCTGACGTACAATTAATCTCAGAAACTGAAGATTTTCGCCAACAACTGTATTTAGATGTTTTATTGACGTTTTGATTTTGCCAGATACACACCTGTGTTGTTATTAAAATCAAAATTTTCTCCTTCAAAAATCGGAATACCAATAAAAATTGCTGCGGTTAAGATAAACGTATCTACTGGAAAGATATCAGCAATTTTACTTAAAACTTTTGCGCCGCTGCTCTGAAGTTCTAACGAACAGTAGTTCTATTTACTCAAAGCAAATTCGCAAATCAGCCATAAAATAGTGTACGTACCAGCGTGAAAGTGTTAACGAACACAGCTAAGATATTTTGAACAATGCTAAATAGCAGGGTTTCAACCGAAACTACATTTTGTCGGAAGCAGAATCGGAATCGAAATCAAATTTTTCTGTCGGAACCGGAATCGGAATCAAGTTTTAGTAGTTCTATTAAAAGTTAAAGGTGTATAACTTTTAACTTTTGATGCAGTATGCCTGTTTCCGTTACTGTTCACAGTTTCCGTAAAAATTGTTTATATAGCTGATGGAATACACGTAACAACTCGGAATATTTACTAAGAAAAAACCAACAGAATAATTGCAAATGAGCGATACAAAATGCAACAAGCAAAATCTAACTTCAATCATCTTAAAAACTCATAACCGAAAAATCAGAATTCCGGTATCGGAACAGCAGTCAGCCGGAATCGGAATCGAAAGTCAAATTTTGCCGTAATTTTAGCAGGAATCGGAATTCCGATGGAGCACTGCTAAATAGTGTAGTTTTCGACAATAATTGTATATATGCCCTCAAATAAGCCAAAAAACTTTGTTAAAACGAAAAATGCCTTTATTATCGACAAACCTCGCCCGAGAATGCAAAGAATTGCTGTAAATTTATTTTTATTATTTTTAGATTCGTTTACTGCAGTTGCGGCTCACAATCATCTTGTCCACCAGACATCACCATCTGCAGTCGCAGCAGTTACGTCCATGTACAATCACGTCCAACACCATGTCAACAACAACAACAACAACAACAGTAACAATAACAATAATAACAACAGCAACAATAATAACAATGACAATGTGACAAGTAGTAACAACAATAACAATAACTCGACGACAAATAATAACAACAACAGCACATCAGGACAACAACTTGCAAACGGACTTATTGGAGCTATTTCTAGTTCAGGAAGCTCAGTGAATCATATTATGAACTCAGTCAATAGCAACAACGGCAACAACAACAACAATAATAATAATAATGCAGCAATGGCAGCAGCAGCTGCTGCTGCAGCATCATGTGCCAGTGGTGGAACTGGAATTAATTCTGGCACAATGCCCACCACAGACGCAACGTCAGCGTTTCATCGATTTGGTGGCGCGCTTGGAACGCTAGCAAATCGTGTCGCTGTTGCGTCGCAATCGTCTGCAGCTGCGATTGCAAGCCGTGCTGCCGCTGCAGCTGCCGCTGCGCCGTACTTAACGGCGTACGACTCGTTTACAAAAGCTGCTGTTGCGCAACAACAACAACAGTCTTCGGCGAGTGGCGCAGCTGCTAGCAGCGGTATGGGCTCAGGCTCAGGGCTGGGCGCAACCGCTACGAGCCATTTGGGAGCGAATTGTGGCGTTGGAATTGGGGGTAGTAGCGGAGCTGGGTCGCATCATCATCATCATCATACGTCCTTTGGGCACGCTGGGTAAGTTAGAAAGCGGAGAGTGAAATATTGTTTTAAATGAAGGGTTTTTAATGTTTATGTAGTCAATCAAATAATTTTCGAAATGGAATTTATACTAAGACGCAAGTTTTATCATTAAAGTTTAATAATAATAATAATTATTAACTATGTAATTTTCAGAGCATCGACATTCTCAAACCAACTGATTCCGTTAAGTGATCTGAGACAGTACGCAACGATGCCGCCTGATCATTTGCAAATGTTAGTCGGTGCTGGGGGTGGTGGCAAACGAGACAATCGAGAAGCCGCGTACTGAGATCCCCACCCCTGAAGGTTATGAACCTTAATTTTGTGCCCCTGTTAATGTCGAAATGATTGGCTAACGATGCGAGTATTAACTCAGGGTTGAACGAGATGTTTTTGTTCTGACTCTTACACACATTTTGTAATTGAAATTTTCCAAGCCGACGAACAAACATATATTTAATTTGAGCCAATTTAAAATACGAGAAATACATTTTTCGATGGTATGGGAGAGCAAAACTGGTGTTACGCCAAAAAAACCAAACCTAAAAAGTGGCCGCAGTATTTTGGCCAGTGATGGGGTTAACGGTACACAATGTCAAAACATAATTTTACATCGGTTTGCTGATAGGGTTTACAATGTTGACCCCCACCAAAAGACGTTTAAACCGAAAATATTACGCTCGATAGATAGAACAATTGCACCATGTGCATTTTGAATCATATACTGGTCGTGGATATTTCACCGATTTCTCACAAAGACCAATCCCTGGGACGCCGAAGTCTTAAAGGATCGGCATCGCTGGTACCTGTGAAGTCAAGTATGTCTACCTTTGAACGCTTCCCGATTTAACACTTATGGTGCTAAATATGTCTCATAACCAGAAGCGATGTATGGTATGCCGAGATGGGGCGCTCTGGTAATGCAAGGAATGTTTGGAGAGACCAAGTGACAAAACTTCAACCGTCTTCAAAGAAGTTCGTTGAGCGTTCGCTTGAAAAATTGTATTCTAAATCCGCGTTCAATATGTCGTTTATTTTATTGCGTCAGATATATATGTTGTTGTTATATACGTTGAATGGTCCATGTATAGAACAAAGCCGGTACAATAGTATAAGCATTTTCCTAAGCCTAATCCTAAAACTAAGCCTAAGCGCATGGATGAGCCTATTCCTAAGCCTAAGCCTATTAGCCTAAGCCTAAGCCTAAGCCTAAGCGTATGGATGAGCCTATTCCTAAGCCTAAGCCTAAGCCTAAGCGTATGGATAAGCCTATTCGCCAGCCTAAGCCTATTAGCCTAAGCCTAAGCAAAAAAAATTTAGTCTAAAGCTTAAACTGACTCTATTATAGCCCATCCGGAAAACGATCCGGCCCTGTTCTATACATGGGCCCGTTGAATTTGGGGCCTGTTTTTGCTCCGTGTTTGTACAATTCGGTTGTACCGGAGCCAACTCGTTACCTAAGAGCTGAGGGTGTCACGTTCGATAGCGTAGGCTTTAAGGAACTTTTGGAATATCTTTCAGCAGCCACTCTTGGACCAAACACAAGAGGGGAAGACCAATTGCGGGGGATATGCAGCATTTAAACTTGACTGATTGTTTTCAGCTATTTTTTCCGTTAGATGTTTAGGTTTACGTAATTTTATTCGTTTAGGAAACTGTACGATTGTAAAATTTGTTTTGAACTTCAAATGCTTTTACAAGGGTAGGGACAGTGCCCCTGAGTTGAGGCTCTTAGATGGCCAATAGGACACTGTTAGGCGACAAGTTGTCGGGCCACGAATGCTCGTAGATTCGACCAATGATACGTAGCAATGACCAGTCAGTTAATTCTGTTTTATTTAATTTCCTACTGTTATATTTTTACAACAGAAATCAAATTGAAAATTGGCGAGTAGTATTGCAAAGCTCGTAGCGGTCATGACCGAACGGTCAGCACGACCCCTGACAGAAATCTTGCCCAAGTTATTGACCCCGTCGAGAATTGAACCGGTGCTTTCTTGCACTCGAGTCAAGCACACTTCCACTACACCATGTGGTCATTGCAACAACTTACCGGTATATGTGCATATGTATGACAATTTTTTGCAATACATACACTCACCGTTCACCCGAACAGTAGCCATGAGATGGACTCAGGGTTCAGCCACTCCTTTTAAAATTTTGTGTACGAATTTTAAACCCGTCGTAGAAATTGTTTAACAGCGTAATTAATCTGGGTCATGT
The DNA here is from genome assembly GCA_030248215.1 of Enoplolaimus lenunculus. Classification (NCBI taxonomy): domain Eukaryota; kingdom Metazoa; phylum Nematoda; class Enoplea; order Enoplida; family Thoracostomopsidae; genus Enoplolaimus; species Enoplolaimus lenunculus. Next base: position 79,052 of record JASANG010002512.1, on the reverse strand, counting down.
CCCAAGTCTGTTTGCCGGAGCCTGTCTCTCAAGTGAACCCATCACCAGAACGGTACAAAATTGTTTAATTCCATATTTTGGGCTTAAAATTAATGTTTTTTCGCTGATATGCATTACACTGAATAAGCAATCACTCTGTTGAACTACGCTTAATTTGAACAGTTTATCGTTTGATGTATTGTGATTTAATTATAATTTTTGAGGCATATAACATTTTTGAATCTGATCATTTCAAGTTTGGTACATTTTACCGTAGTCGTCGCGTTATAATTTCTGCTACTTGGTTTCAAGATGAACTAAGAATGAACGAGTCGTTTGTTTGGCGAAGATTCACATAAGCGCACTGCGGTTACTCTTGAACAATGAATGCTACACTGCTTATTAAACAAAGACCAGAGTTTAAGGTTAGAGTTAAGTGACGTATCCGCTTCCGGCATTTTTTGGTGCACCCTAAGATATCTAATTGTTACATTGCAGAACTGGCTTATATTTGCCGTTTTAAAGTGAAGTAATGTTTTCAATTGCAATTTTTGAGGCATATAACATTTTTGAATCTGATCATTTCAAGTTTGGTACATTTTGCCGTAGTCGTCGCGTTATAATTTCTGCTACTTGGTTTCAAGATGAACTAAGAATGAACGAGTCGTTTGTTTGGCGAAGATTCACATAAGCGCACTGCGGTTACTCTTGAACAATGAATGCTCCACTGCTTATTAACCAAAGACCAGAGTTTAAGCTTAGAGTTAAGTGACGTGTCCAGTTCCGGCATTTTTTGGTGCGCCCTAAGATATCTAATTTTACATTGCAGACCGGGTTTATATTTGCCGTTTTAAAGTGAAGTAATGTTTTCAATTGCCAGGCTGTTACCGCATGGACGCCTACTTTACATATCTGTAAGCTTTCAGATGATAATGCAAAAATGAAGCATTCGACGCTATCATAGATTGCAATAGCAAATTGAAATATTTGAATTAATTTTAAATTTTGTAATACCGACTTGACAAAGATGTTAGCTGAAATCGTACCAAGTCGATCAACGAGTTTCTTTAGTAACGTTTTTTCAGAAGCGTCGGGTAAGCGTGAAAACCTTCAAATCTAATCACCAACTCTAAGCAGGTTGTTTATGGTTTTTGACAGACCTAAGTTATTTGTGCTTTACCAGAATTATAGATTATATAGCGAGCCCTTGGCTTATGTATGTGTCCCATTGAAATGAAAGCTCATAAAAGGGGGGTAATGTAAAGAACAGTGGCGGAACAGTATTGTAAGATATTTCTAAGCCTAAGCCTAAGCGTTAGAATGAGTTTATTACTAAGCCTAAGTCTAAGCCTAAACCTAAACCTAAGCCAGGCAAACAAATTAATCTAAAGCTTAAACTTATTCTATTTTAGTCTCACAGAAAAACGTTCTGCCCCTGATCTTTACATGGGCCAAAAAAGGAAATAAGATATATATTAAATATTACGTCTCTCTATAACCAAGCCATTAATGTTTTTTAACATTGTTTTTTTTGCTTCTAAGTGTTTATTTTGATTTTACTGTTAAAATCTGAGATTGCAGCTATAAGCATTTTTATAGTTTTACACTGATGTCAATGTTGTTGTAACCGTGTTTTGTTATCTATTTGTTATTTAGTCTGCTCAATTGATTGCACTGCAAACTGCAATTTATAATAGCAATTACTACGATTACGGTATAGTGTTTAGAAATTGATTGTTGTAAAAGCCTCACTTATAGTTGCTTGCCAACTGAGGTAGACTATAACAGGGCTTAGGCTTATGTTTAGGATTAGTTTTCTTTTAGGCACAGGCTTAATGAGCATACCATACAATTAATATGAGCCATTAGATTTAATGCTCAGCCTTAGGTTTAGGATTAGGTTTCTGTTTAGGCACAAGCTTAGGCTTAATGAGCATGCCATACAATTAATATGGACCATTAGATTTAATGCTCAGCCTTAGGTTTAGGATTAGGTTTCTGTTTAGGTACAAGCTTAGGCTTAACGAGCATGCCATACAATTAATATGGACCATTAGATTTAATGCTCAGCCATATGTTTAGGATTAGGTTTCTGTTTAGGCACAAGCTTAGGCTTAATGAGCATGCCATACAATTAATATGGACCATTAGATTTAATGCTCAGCCTTAGGTTTAGGATTAGGTTTCTGTTTAGGCACAAGCTTAGGCTTAATGAGCATGCCATACAATTAATATGGACCATTAGATTTAATGCTCAGCCTTAGGTTTAGGATTAGGTTTCTGTTTAGGCACAAGCTTAGGCTTAATGAGCATGCCATACAATTAATATGGACCATTAGATTGAATGCTCAGCCATATGTTTAGGATTAGGCTTCTGTTTAGGCACAAGCTTAGGCTTAATGAGCATGCCATACAATTAATATGGGCCATTAGATTTAATGCTCAGCCTTAGGTTTAGGATTAGGTTTCTGTTTAGGCACAAGCTTAGGCTTAGTGAGCATACCATACAATTAATATAGGCCATTAGATTTAATGCTCAGCCTTAGGTTTAGGATTAGGTTTCTGTTTAGGCACAAGCTTAGGCTTAGTGAGCATACCATACAATTAATATGAGCCATTAGATTTAATGCTCAGCCTTAGGTTTAGGATTAGGTTTCTGTTTAGGCACAAGCTTAGGCTTAATGAGCATGCCATACAATTATTATGGGCCATTAGATTTAATGCTCAGCCTCAGGTTTAGGATTAGGTTTCTGTTTAGGCACAAGCTTAGGCTTAATGAGCATGCCTTACAATTAATATGGGCTATCAGTAGATTTATCTAGGACGAGCGAGATTGCTCTCTATTCATGGCAAACTTTTTTACTTCCCAATCCGTTTGTTTGTCATCTAACTTACTGTATGCTTGCTAAATGTTTTTTGATGCTTGAAAACATTTTCTTGCACCCATCCGTCCAAGTAAAACAATTCTGGATTGCGGGATTGTATATGGACTGCTTGCAGCACGTAATCTGTAATGTTCAGTTTACACTTGTTATGCAAATTTGTGCAATTGATGGGAGTGGACTCTAAACGTAAACAAAATACCGTTATTTGATTGTTTGACCTGTTGCATATTTTAATCAAATATCTTGTATTGTAATTTAATGTTGTTGAGCAGTTTAAATTCGATTGGCTTGAGGTGTCGAGTTCAACGCAACTGTTGCTGGATAGTTGCTGCAAGTTTTTGATGCATAAGTGAAAAAATTTCAGTTTGAAAATTTTGACTATTGACACGTCCGTTGCCAGAGAACCTTGCTAAAGAGGCTTAAAATTTTTCAGAAAAGGGGTATACTAGGGTTATCAATGAACTTATATAAGTTAGGTTGAAATTTTTTCTAGGGAGAGCCAATTCTCCCAACGGGGAGGTGTGGCTGAACCCCTGACCGCTATCTGGCAACGGGCCGGACTAGCCAATGAAAATTTTGGTACGTGGTCAAATTGAAACGTTCAGAATCGAAGCACTAATAGAAAAGTAATTGAAACATTGATACGTAAAGTGCCATGGTTTGCGCAAGTTGTACCCGTCTCTAAATAAGGAGGGTCTATTCCGTGAACGCAACGTGCGCTGGTTACTTTATTTTCTACACAGAATGTACCCAGTTGCATACTTTTGTAAAAAGAATCGTTGAGTATTAATATCATATTGGTGTTTTAGAATTGCATTCGACGCGCGTGTATTTGACAACTCGGTGGCTGGTTTTGTGGTCATGTGTTTTTGAATCAATATTTAAACCCGGTGTTATTAATTGAGTATTGTTTGATTGTGTTATGTATATTTTAGTCACACTTTAAACCGTTCCGTATACGGTAGTTTTTGGTGAAAAAAGATTTGATTTCAAAAATTGTAAAATTTGTTATTCGCTGTCATCTTCATTTAAGATCTATGATTTTTTTAGGTTTTCCTGTATGACAGGCAAACCAGCCTACAAGATTCGAATGTGAAAAAAATGAACCAGAATATTAATGGGTTCAAACCAAAAAATGGTTAACCAGTCTGGTTGGAAATTCGGTTCGAACCGTTATTAGTGTCTTTGAATAGTTGAGTTGAATGTACGTTGATATTTTGAATAAACAGCCAATTACAATAGAGGACGCACTTATTCTATGATCAAATTTAGCGAAAATTGTTTTGAATTGCGTTGGTTTGCAGCAATTTAAATGTTGGATTCTTGTAAAATTTCAAAGTATTTTAGTGGTTATAACCTTAGGACCATTGGCCAATGTAAAGAACCGGAGCGGAACAGTATTATAAGCGTATTCCTAAGACTAAGCTTTTAAGCCTAAGCGTAAGCGTAACAATGAGCATATTCCTAATCCTAAGCCTAAGCTAAGCAAAAAATTAGTCCAAAGCTTAAGCTTACTCTTTTCTAGTGCCACAGAAAAACGTTCCGCCCCTGATTTTTGCATGGACCGAATCTTTTTATAGAATGTACTACCTCTCTTTTCCAAAATTACAACTACGGTCCTTGATGATGTTGCAAAAATACGTTGAAATTATTTTGTATTAATAATCATTTATTCTCAGCTTTTTATGTGTTACTAATTACTTTGGCCCATTTAAAGATCAGGGGCGGAACGTTTTTCTGTGCGAGTAGAAAAGAGCAAGCATAACCTTTAGACTAATTTTTTGCTTCGCCTAGGCTTAGGCTTAGGAATATGCTTCTAATACTATTCCGCCTCTGTTCTTTACGTTGACCATTACTTTTAAGCGTTAATGGTCCGATAATACGCTATTGCCCGTTGTATTTTATTTTCAAAATATTTGTTTTTAAAACTGGAATAAAACTTTTTACAAGTTGTTCAACCGGTAAGAAATATCAAGGGGTTCATGTGTTATGCATTAAATTTTTATATGCAAATTTTTTGTTTCAAGAATTAAAAAATATAATTTCAAACTGGGTAGTAAGCGCCGCAGTATAGCATTACGAACTCTATTTAGAGGGGACCCTCACTACGATTGACTGAACGAATGTTTAGACAAACTTAAAATAGCAAAAACAAACTTTATTTGGTTTCTACGAGGTTTTAATGTTATATTCGTCATGATTTTACTATGATGTTACTCATGGAGTGGTGAATTTATGCTTTGTTATTGAAATATTGTGCATATTATTTTGCGGCCAAGGTTAAAGCTGACGGCTTGATGGCTATATTTTGGCACAGCTATAGAAGTGTTTTCGTGAGCCTATATGTTTAAACCTAAGCCTACACTCAGCTTAACAGTCGCCTTGTCCAGACATCAGTACTGCAATCATTGCGCTGCGTAGTTTTGTATACTGAATAAAAATCATTTTGTTCGTGCTATTTTGTGTTTATATATAAGAGCCAGGGTGCGACCGGAATTCCGGTTCCGACATTTTTTCACTTTCCGGTTCCGTTAAATTTTTTACCGGCATTAAAAATTCCGGTATTGAAATTTGGTAGGTGGAAGGTAATATATTTTACTAAAAAAGGGCGTTAAAAATTTAATAGATTTCATTCGTGTAGCATATAACCCGTGACATTCGCCGAAAATGGATTATGAGAATCTAAAATACAGCAGGTAAAATTGAATATCTATCTTCAACTAGGGTTATTTAACCAATAATATGGCAAAAAAGAAAATGAAAATGAATCTTTCGGTGACATGTATTTTTTATTTTCCGGTTCCGTTTCCGGTAATTTTTTCAAATTCTGGTTCCGGTAAATTGTAATTCCGTTTGCAACCTGATAGGAGCTTTTACGGCTCTGTTCTATACATTGGCCAAAATTTTAGACACCACTATTAAAAATAAATAGTGGGGCGACGCCACTGAAAGTTTACCCCTCGACATATATAATGACTGAATTAATAAACTTGGTTCAGGCTTAAGCAGAGGCTTTGGCACAGATTTAGCCTAAAACTTAATCTTAGGAAAATATAAACAATATAACATTAATGTGGAGGTCATTTTTGCCATTTTATTCACACTTGGGCCCGCCCATGTTACTTTAACTGGTGTCCATGTTAAAAGAATAAGTTTAGATTCTAGATTACATTTTTTGCTTAGGCTTTTAGGCTTAGGAATACGCTTAATCTACTGTTACCCCCTAAAAGTAACATTGGCCCACACTTGAGTGCGGGAAGAACTATAAACAAGTATAGCGAGATACGGGTACACAGCCCACTTACACTTTTGTAAAATGGTTCCTGTGAGAGAAGCTGTTTTTATAATCACAAATAAATACGTTGGAGTGAACCAACAACCGAAACTTTACAGCGTTTCCCAGGGCCTGTGGATAACGTGTGAAACGCAATTTATTAATTACGTACACGTGTACTAATAATGTTAAATTTAGCATTTTAAACTTTGTTTCTGCGAAAGTTTTTTTAAAAACATCGTTAAAAGGTTCCATAATTCGTCTACAAACAAACTCGAAGAAGTGCGCTATTTTAATGGCAATATGAAAAAATTCACTCTGCATTTTGCTTTAGAAAATACGGCCGATGTAACGAACAGGAGCGGAACAATATTAAGCATATTCCTAAGCCTAAGCCTAAGCCAAGAAAAAAAATTAGTCTAAAGCTTAAGCTTACTCTGTAATAGTGCCACAGAAAAACGCTTCACCGCTGACCTTTACATGGGCCGGCTAACTGAACAGTAAAATATTACATTTCTCATGTTTAGAGTTTGCGAATTTTCGTGCTACAGTGACGTGTTCGAATCTACGACAGTTTGTTGCCCGACAACTTGTCGCCCAATAGTGTCCTAAAACCAAGTAAAAAAGACATAATCCTGTGCGTGAGCCGAACCATAAGCCTGAGCGTAATCTTAAGCCAAAGCATAAGATGAGCTTGAGCCCAATCTTAAATCGTATCCTGAGTGTAATCCTAAGTGGTAAGCCTGTGGGGGAAGTGTTCAAAAGCTTGGATTGCAGGTAAAATAAATATCAGCTTTGCACGTGACATCTACCTGCATGCCTGGGTTGAACCAGAATTTCCGATTTTGTTGTCAAATGTGTTCAGTATCAACCCTACTATAAAACATTTACAAATATGCTTATTCGACCCGCAGAACAACTTTGATGCGTACAGGCTAGTTTTTTTGGTCTTCATACGTGAGCAATGTTTCATTAGGTTTGTATGCCAACAAATGAAAGTAACCAATAATGGCTAAAATACTGTACCGGAATTTTTCGTTATCCGATTCCGGTAATATAAATCCGGTATTTTCTACCGGAATTTTCCGGTATTTTCGGTATTGGAAATTTTTCTCTATCGAAAATTTAAAGAAAACTTGCATATTATATATCCTGGGATTTTTTCTAAAACTGTTTAAGCGTGTATTGTTGAAATTGTCGTACTTCATAATTTATCATACGTTTCCAGTTACTGCATTATGAGACCCTAAGCAAGATCGGGGGCTGCAGGCTCGTAGCCAGCACACCTTGTTGGGGGGGCTAAATTTTTTAGGAGGGGCATTCAAGGCTTTTCAATGAATTTACAAGCAAGGTTGAAAATTTTCTGGGGGGCCAACACTTTTCCAGGGGGGCTGAGCCCCCCTATCAACCCCTTGGCTACGGGCCCGGGCGTGGGGCTGTCGGCCTCAAACAGCCCACACTAAGCAGCTGAATATTACTGCAGCTAAAATGCCTAATGAACTAATTTTGGTATTGATTTTGGCACTCAAGTGCGGAAACCGCTCAGTGTGAGAGGCTCGGGGGCGACAGCATCCCATCCTCCCTAGAGTCTTTTGAAATTGCAGAATGGACAGGAGGGCCGCAGGCCTGAGATTAGAAATTATATAAACAGTGCACATTCGTACCACGCTACTGTCTATAAATGCGGAAGAATCTTTTTTCATTTGTCAAATTATCACCATAGTGTGGGCGGGTATGTATAACCAAGGTTCCCTATTGTCAAGATATGCCTAAATCCTAAACACAAGTCTTGACAAAAGGTGTCAAAACCTTGCGTTTTATCAATTTTTGTGCCCATGTTACTTTAAAGGGACGTCCAGGTTTCTGGTGGGTCCATAAAGCGTATGTTTAGATTCTAGTTTACTTTTTTTACTTAGGCTTAGGCTTAGGAACAAATTTTAGCAACGCTTAGGCTTAGGAACACATTTTAGCAACGCTTAGGCTTAGGCACACATTTTAGCAACGCTTAGGCTTTAGGCTTGGGAATATGCTTAATTTACTGTTACGCCCTTAAAGTAATATTGACCAATTTTTGCATAGCTACCATCACGCTTTACATTAAAAAATATGTACTGTAAAACCTATTCTAGTCATTAGTATTCCAAGTTAATAAGCAGTACCATATATAGAGCCCTTCACGAAAATTTTGCTGAGGATGCGATGGGGCTTAACCCTTTCTCACATGAATATTTTCCATTGCCCCTGAGACATACTTTTATGCTTGGATTCGAACTCCGGTGACTGGAGTGGGAGGCGTATACCATCACCACTCAGCTATAGGAGCTTGGACGCTCGAGTCCGAGGGGGCTCTCACGTCTTGTGGTGATTTAGTACTATGTACACGTGTTGCAATTGTTAAACACGGTGCGATGTACATTATTTAACGTATATACACTGCGCTGAGTTGCCTACAGGCAACTCAATGTGAGAACGGGTTATAGATAGTAAACTGAATTTTTTTCGCTTTAAATAGCTTACACGTTAATAGATTCAGGCGATAAATTTAATGCAAAAATTTTTTCGTGTCTATATTTATAGAATTCCATAAACATGCTGCTACTATTAATAATTGTGTTATGTTTAATATCTAATGTGTCCAATGCAAACAGCATTGATCGTTTACACGTTGAATTATCCGCTAAAACTGTTATGGAACAGATGACACGTCTTTCGAAAGGGCAGAACGATGATGATTATAAAAGACAAAGCGTGTTATATAACCTAAAAGTGTTATATGGGAGTGATCCTGACCGAAATATGTACGCAAGTCCGCTTACAAAGTACGGATATCGTGTACAGCAAGCATTTCCATTTTTTGGACGTTTATACACGTTGATGTTTGTCAAATCTAATGGTAAGATAAAAGAAGTAAACTTGCTTTTGTACACTTTTCCGACACAGAAATATATAAGTCTTAATCGAAACTAAAATATTTGCCAGAGAAGCCGACTCAAAAATTGAGAGCCTCCTAAAATTCCAACCTAATTTAAAATCTCGACAGTACAACCTAAAATATCATTGGAATTTGATAACTTTCCTTATAAACATAGCAGCTAGTTCACACAGAGTCTTGAAATTTCAAGAAATTTTGTTTGTGTATTTAACCAGATGTGGCTCATGACAACCATGACCCATGAGATATATTGACCCAAAAATCAATACCACCATGAAACTAATGACCCCTAGTTAGCGTTCAGTGAAATGTTGAACAACATGCAATGCAAAAAATGGCGAGTCAAATTGACTCTCTCCGAAATAGGCTCCACGGGACTACACAAACTTAGTCAAATTCGACTCCTGTAGAGTCAAATTCGACTCACTTATAGACGCACGTTTGACTCTGGCGGAGTCGAATTTGACTCAGCTTGTGTAGTTCCGTTGAGCCTATTTCGGAGAGAGTCAATTTGACTCACCATTTTTCGCAATGTGGTTGAACGACAAACCCTCCGAGCTATGAATTTGCGTCGGACGTTTAAATAATATTCCACCGTGACCAATCGAAATTTCCAATATTTTGACCTGTGACCCATCTCCAACTCTGCCCCTACAAGGTTAATGGTAAGGCTTAGCATTAGGTTGAGGCTTTTAGGCAAACGTTTTCCTAAACTAATGCCTAACCTAAGTCTGAGGCCTAGGCTTAGGTTTTGGCCTAGGCTTAGGCTTTTTTCTCAAGTCTCAGGCTCAGGCTTACGGTTATGCTTGTGAGGGAACTTTATTTGTAAGAGGAAGTCAATAAATACCGCCTTCAACATGAAAGAATACGAGAGTCGAACGAATACGTTGCTGCTATAAAAGTTTTGTGGAATAAGTAAGTCTGGCTTCTTGCTCGCGGTATTTTTCATATCGTGCTTTAGATGCTGAACGATTCCATACGGTCTAGTTTTAGTTAGCCGCACACTGTAAATTCCAGTGAGTTGATTTTAACTCAGAATGAGTTGAATCCATACTCTGAAGTCTGAGCTCTGTATTAAGTGGTTCAGAACTCACAATTCTAAATAACACGGAAATAAACAACTCAGAGTGAGTTAATAATATATAACTGTTGGTAACTCAGAAATAACTAATTCTCTGTGTGAAAGTTGATTAATCAGCTCACAGTGCAAAGATTTACAGCCTTAAAGAGGACTCAAAAAAGTCTCGGAATTAACTAGCGGAAATAGGCCAAGTAAGCAATTCACCAGCAAAAACATCTGAATCCATCACAGGGTTTTAGGTATTTACGGTTTTTTTGGAAGGCTGAAAACCCAATCCCCTGCCGGGTGCAGGCCACTGCAGATCCAAACGTCTCGCTACGCCATTGTAAACGCTTGCTGGTGGCACATACTTCAATGAGAGCTTTGTGCCAATTGTTAAGGTAGGGTCAACACTTTTTTATAACCCCTGCCACGCGTTGTGTGAAATTTTGCTAAAAACTTGCTTTTGCTTTAACCCTACCCTAGCTCAGCAATTTTATTATGTTGTTTTGTGTGCAAAAAATTATTAACCCTCAATCGAATACACACGCGCACTGTAATGACCTGAGTAAGAGGGGGTAATAAGACGGAGTCCCCATTTTGAGTCCCAATCAATAGGAGTCCGTATCTCTAATAAGAGTTCGTAAGCAGATACAGTCCCTTAACCCAAATTAGAGTCCATAGGGCCGTAACGCCGCGGCCTCAGTAATCCGTATTACACTTTAAATTTCCAAATCGCTAGCTAAATTGACTCATCAACACATTGAAATTTACAGTGTAAATTAGGCTATACCACGAATAAAGCGTAAATATTACAGGAGTGCTTACATTTTCATCGTCGATAGTACACGGGAACCCTCGGATATCGTGTAATGGAGTGTACGCATCAAAAAACCGTTCACTTATTCTGCCCACAATCTCAGCACTCTCTGGTATGTTCACATTTCCCGACACATATCGGGTAATTTTGAAACCACTCCACCCTCAACGATTTCGCCATCATTTTCAAACGCTTTACAACACCAATAAGCTTCCAAGTTGGCCAGATTTGGCTAAAACGGGCAGTTTTACAAGTATGATACTTGTGTCGTGGAAAAACATGAAATATGCACTGTAAGTTGTGACTTTAATGAAAACATCTGTGTCTTTATGTTTTATGGGCTTTTTTACGCTTTCACGGGAGGATTGATGGGAACAATAGGCAATACTTTCAAGCAGAGCGTAAACGGATAGCAAAAATAACGGAAACGAATATTGATGAAAATAATGAAAACGGTAAACTGATATTAAAGTATGAAAGTTTCAAAGATGTTTTATTTTTCTCGCAACAAAATTCAGGCGTGCCAGGATGCACTGAAATTTTCAAGATTTGGGCTCAGTTTTGTAATTATTTTATGTCAAACACTGTAAATTCCAATGAGTTGATGAATCAATTCAGCTAGCGAGTTGGTTATTTCTGAATTAACATCAGTAAACATTAACTCACTCTGAGTTGAGGTGATTTTCACTCTGAATTGAGTTGACTCTGGGTGAGTTGACTAATTAACTCAGAATGAATTGAATCAACTCAGAATTCTGAGTTCTGAAAGTCCTAACTCAGTCTGAGTAATTCAACTCATTCTGAGTTAACATCAACTCGCTGAAATTTACAGTGAACAATTGCAGCATATCTGTATAAAGTACGTTGTTTATTAACCAAATTTTGAGTGTAAAATCGAATTTTAGTTTGAATCTTCAGGTACTAATGCTATACGCACGGCCAGAGCAGCCACTCCCCATACCCCCATTTGGACGGAGGGCACCCGTAAAGGGCTCCACCCTAAACCGGTTGAAACAAAAAGCGCAGAAGTTTTAAAATTCGTCTGGCTTCTCGCTCGCGAGTCTAGGATCCCCCACCCGCTATACGCAAAAGAGCGATCAACCGTTCTGTAAATAAAATGTAGAAAAATGCAAGTTTATTACTAAACTTGCAAGATAAAAACGATATTTTGTTTCATTTACGATATTCTCATGTCTAGTTTTTCTTAAACGTTCTCGTAAAAGCTAACAACTCTAACTTTCTTAATTTGAAATTTACGTCAAAATTAAAGCTTGTATTACTTATTTTGCCTCTTAAGAAAGTGGACCAATGTAAAGAACTGCATGGGGTGGAATAGTATTATAAGCATATTCCTAAGCGTAAGCCTAAGCGTAAGAATCAGCATATTCTTAAGCCTAAGTATGGGTCAGAAAGTGAAGTCTGCAGTCTTGCACGAACTGTCATGAATTAGCCGATTTATTTTTTATGCTTTTTGATACAGCAAACGCAGCCGCACTATCACGATATCCGTCGTACTTTGTTACTCGGCAAAAATCGCAGTCGCTGTGTTTCTCTACAGTTCGCCTGAAAGTATCGCTCCTGTCTGGATTGGATTCAACAGTACAAGCAACGTTGGCGAAATCAAAAGATCCCAACGGCCACAATCGAATATATCTTATTTTCCAGCCAACGTATCAAGAACAATTTATTCTCAGTGTGCACAGTATTCTGCGATTTCTTCAACGCATGGCCATGGCTATTTAGTACTGCTTCATTATGAACCAACATTTTTCAATCGACTGCCAGGTATTAAGCATTAAGCAGATCCGGCTATACGTGCACAGTACATTTTAGTGAATTGATTTTAACTCAGAACGAGTTGAATCCACTCAGATGTTTGAGCTTTGAATTAGGTCGTTCAGAACTCAGCGTTCTCTGAATTGAATGAACCCAATCTGAGTTAATTAATCAACTCACCCGGAATTGTATCAGCTCAGAGTGAGTTAATATTTACTGTTAACTCAGAAACATCCCGAAATAGCTAATTCTCTCCCTATGAGTTGACTAATCAACTCATTGGAATTTACAGTGTGAACGCGAGAAATCGTATCAAAAAGCTATAGGGTGCATAAGTACATTTTAAGCCAATTTTTTATTAATTCGATATCGACAGAATATATTATCACCACTTGAGGTAGTCGATTATTTATTTACTCCGCTACAAATAACTGAAACCGGGCCAGTTATACCAAAATTATATACCGTTTGAGAATTTTACAGTGCACCGAAATGCTTCGGAGTTTTTCGTTATTTACCCGCATCCGGCGTTCGCCCAAAAATGGTTGGATTTTAAAATTTTTTATATTGACCAAAATTTGAATTCATGAATTATTTGATTTTTTGAGGTCCTATTACTGCCCCCAATTGAAATTAAAAACGATTTACAGTCAAAAAGTTCAAAAACTTACATATAGTATTCAGTTCAGTTTAACAAGTTGAGTCAAACGCGTGAACGTATCCAAGGGGGGGGGGGGGGCAGAGCGGGTTTGGGCCCAGTGGAAAAATTTTGGCACCCTATAAAATTTTGAACCTTGCGTGTAACTCATTGAAAACCCTTGAATGCAATTCTTGAATAATTTTTAGCCCACTAGCAAGATGCGCTGGCTACGGGTCTGGTCGAATAGTGTTTTATAGGTTTTAATCACCAGTTTACGAATTATGGCCAAATAATTGTTTTGACACTTTCTCAGACAGTTGGCTTAGTGCAAAATAGATGTTGGTGCAGAATTTTAAGTTAAAAATCTAGTGAATTTATCATATTTAGCGCCGTTTTGAGCATAACTTTTACACTCGCAAAGAATGTAGCAAGTAAAAGTGTAATATATGACTACTGCACTTCCTCATATTTGCAAACAGCATCTACCACAATCCGCCTCACTCTTAAGAACAATATTAAGGGTTCAACACTCCGTCGATCGGTGACCATAGCCTAACCAGCTCGCATTGCTTAGGGGTCTAAAAAATTTTTCATGCGAGGCATACTAGGGTTTTCGTTTACTTACAAGCAACGTTGATAATTTTCCAGGCCCATGTATAAAACAGGGACGAATCGTTTTCCGGACGGGCTGTAGCAGAGTCAGTTTAAGCTTTACGCTAAATTTTTTGCATAGGATTAGGCTCACACTTTGGCTTAGGAATATGCTTAGGCTCACACTTTGGCTTAGGAATATGCTTAATATAGTACTGTTCCGACCCTGCTTTATATATGGGCCATTTTCTAGGGGACAGGCAAAATTTTTCCAGAGGAACAGAGCCCACCCTGCCACCCCTTGGCTACGGCCCGTAGATGATAGTATATAAACGCATGCCATCCAATATTCGCGGAGCTCGAATCCTAACTAGAAACTACTTCTCACACAGTGGTGGATCCACAAATTTCTGAATAGGGATGGCGCGAGATTTACAAGTTGAAAACCTCTTGAGCGAAGCGAGTCAGAAATCCTTGTTGCGGTGGGCAAGGTAGGGAAAGTTTTCCTTGAAACCACCAGCGATCTCACATGAAGTAGAATATACTCAAGTGATAAAACGTTAAAATTGTTTCTGTGTTCACGGTTTATTTCAGATATACCGAATATGATCACCGATTTACCACCTAGAGTGCGGGACCTTTTCACATACAAACGAAACAAACATTTGTAAGTTGGCAAATGTTAATAGCTAAAATGCGCGATGATGAGTCGAACTTTAAAATCTTTTATAACTTCTTTTTAAACTCCACAAACAACGGCCCCTGGCAGGGGCGTAGCCGGGAGGGAGGCCCGTGGCTTCCCCCAATGGTTTTGGAAAAATTTCATTTTTAAATGACATGAAACAATGATCCCCCTCAACAAAAATCCTGGCTACGCACGTGGCATTTGGGGACCGCCGGCAAAACCCATCCGCCATGAATTTCAAACCATTTGGCGCTTTAAGTGTAGTTCAAATTAAGTATTGCTTTATTCATCCTAATTTGGTTTCTCGCTCGGATCGCACGCGAGATATCTTCTACAATTAAATATTATAAACCCACGGGCTTAAACCCTCTGTCTTCGTATAAGCTTTTGTGTCCTTGGTTAATATTGTATGAGGGAACACCATCTTAGGTATAGGTAAGGGACCTCGATGAAGGTACTACTTCTCTAAGCATGCCGTTTATACAAGTCAGACCCACACCACATTTTTAGGCCTAATTGCAAGTCAAAGCAAGTTATTTCATTGCTTAGCAATCAGCG
This sequence comes from Enoplolaimus lenunculus, assembly GCA_030248215.1. NCBI lineage: Eukaryota > Metazoa > Nematoda > Enoplea > Enoplida > Thoracostomopsidae > Enoplolaimus > Enoplolaimus lenunculus. The sequence continues at coordinate 63,852 of JASANG010002512.1, read as the reverse complement.
AGAGCGGGGCGAGCGAAAAATCTAACGCAGTTAGAATTTTCAGTTAGAATACAAAATTTTAATTTTGTATGGGTTTGGTAGGGGAATCTATCCCAGGACTCTCTATCATTAATCCTTTCTTGTCCACAATCAATTAAGCGTTAATCTTTAAAACGAGCAAAATACGATCATAATTTTATGTTTGCAACTCATTACATTTTATCGAATCATGCCAGCATCAACTGTCGGAAAGTCGCTCATAGCAACAATGTGATTTTTCCACTCATTTTTTAATTTACCGAGGACAATAAGAAACTAGATTAAAAATTAACACTTAACTGTAAAAGGCTTCCACAAGCTTTTTCCTATAAACCTAAACCCTGTGGTGAAGCGAACAAGAGATAAGCTACTCAACGAATTTCTACATTTCAGCACCACGTTTCGTCCTATATACAAGTTACTACCGAAGCAAGATTCAATCCAAGGCCAAATTAAATCTGAACACCTTCAAAAAGCTAAATTTGTTGCGCTAACAGTAACAATGCTTCTAGCGTTCATTTGTGTTCTTATTGGTGTGGTTTACGGTTTTTATGTTGCAATGTACCGCGATGTTACCCGACGGTCGCAGACAAAATTGACCCGCAGCGCATCACCTGAGGGTCCGATGTATGCCAAATCTACCAGCCACGGAGTTGTTGCGAGCGTTAGTAAGTCACTGCCCGATTTCCCATTAGGCGCTCCAGTGATTGCAGCTCGAAAAACTGCGTCTGCTCCGGAAACCGTAAGGTCACCAGAACGGAAGGCGAAGCGGGTGAAAGCAAAGCAGCCGAAAAATGAAAAGTCTATCAACGACAAAGTGGCCGAAATAAACGAAAAACAATGAGGCCAATTAAAACACTGGATGCGCTAAATTTTGCCCCTACTCACGAAAGAACAACTTAGCGCAAACTAACAATTAAACAGTGTACGTACGCGCACTACAAAATCGTCATAAAACGTGAGAACCGTCTTGGGCTTGAGCATCAAGCTCCTACAGCTGAATGGTGATGTTAAAGCGCTACGATTCGAAACATTCGTTGAAAGTATATCAATGAAATAGAAACTATTTATGTGTAAAAAAGGCTAGCTTTTCAATAAATCGAAATAAGACGCCATCAAAAACTGCTCGCTTTATTAATAAGTAAACTCTGTTTTTGTTGATATCGTACTTCTAATGTATACAAAAATAAGATAATTGGTCTACTCTCAGCATTGATGTCCAATAAAAAATAATACATGCTAATCATAAAGGTCTGTTCAGTAAGACTGTTCCTAAACATTAGCTTAAACCTACAGATAACCTCACAGCCCCTATGTCGCCTATTGGGCTATGCACATAAAAGATTGCAATGAAAAATGTTGTCTGTGATAAAAGAAACATCGAAAAATCAACTCACGCTGTTGCTGTCTTATGGATACCGCAATATTATTTTTACGTTTATTTGAAAACTGTTTGTGGTCCAGAAAGAGTTAAAATTGTAATAGTTTCATTTTATAGCAAATGTTTTTACACTTTGTTTCAAAACGGCGTCATGAAACGCAAAAAAAGAATCTTGAGACCTGATACATGAACAAATACAAAATACTGACATGGTTATAAATAATGGCACATTCAATATTAATCCATTGGTCTTATAATTGGTTTACGGGTTGTCATCGTTCAACCCAATTATCCCAACATTTTAAATCATCTTCAGTTGTCTCATGTGAGCAGCGTTCATGTATAGATCACGGGCGGTTGATTTTCACAACGGATTGCAACAGATTAAGCGTAAGCTTTTGAGTAGTTTTTGCTTAGGCTTGGGAATATGCTTATACCGGTGTTTCAACCATGTTCTATGCATTGGTCGTGGGCATGTACATATAACTAACATTGGCCGTCCGCATGGCTTGCGTAATCCTTCACAATGAAATTTTTGAACACGCTACTAAAGCAGACGTAAAGCGTATATAATTAGTCTACACTCACAAAATCAAGCTTTCTAAGCCATCAACATCTTTCGGACATTCATTACTCAAAATCTCAACACCGGATTCCGTTATCAGCACATCGTCTTCAATTCTCAAACCAATGCCTCTAAATTCCTCTGGAACGTCTGGATCTGACTCTTTTAGATATAGACCAGGTTCAACTGTAATAATTACGTTCTGTTCGAGAGGTAGCGATGTTGAAAGTAACGGAGTATCATGACAATCCATGCCTAGATAGTGACCAACCGAATGCGGGCAATATTTTTTTGCTGCCTGGAAAATAAATAACGTTCCTAAAATTGCTGTAAGTTACTCTACTTTGTCTACAACATGCAGCTCTGTTTTAAAGCGTGTTTTCGGAACAGGCAGCAAAATACGTGTTCAGCATAGTGAACTGCAGCGGCAACAAAGCCAATTCATTACTGAGAAGTTAGGTAAATCAAATACCAAATGTGCTAACTAACCTCCGTTGCTTGCTGATGACTCAACGTTTTCGGCAGCACATTGATGTCTTGCAGTGCAGCACCAAGCATTTCGTACATACTGGCATTGAGGTCTTGTATTGAAACAGGCCGTCTTGTTTCAAGTTCATGAATTAACCGCGTTTGAATATCAAGTAATATTTCGTACAGCAATCGCTGAATTAACGAAAATTTTCCATTTGCAGCCCAACACCGGGTCACGTCCGACACATAACCATTGTATTCGATACCACAGTCAAGTAAAATCATATCTGCTTGACCAATTTTCTGAAGAGAAAACTGCAAAATTTCATGCTACTCGATAGAATGCGATATGTGTAGCAACGTTTAGTTTATCCGCTTGACTTCAACAGCGACAAGAATTTTCTAGTTTCAAAAGCTCATATGAATCCAATAAAATGTTAATTTTTGAATATGAAAATGCTGCTTTACAACTGCAAATCTAAAGAAATACAATAACATAAACATTTTTCTAATTAGCGACTGACTTTCCAAATCTTAAACTCTTAAAAACATAATAGATATAGAAACAAAACACCCTTTTATAAAACTCTGCAACAACAAAATAATCTAATACCAGGCTCTTTGATACTGACCCAACAACCAGGGTGCAACCGCAATTCCGGGTACGACATTTTTTCATCTTCCGGTTCCGGTAAATATTTACCGGAATTGAAAATTCTGGTATAAAATTTGGTAGGTGGAAATTAAAATATTTTGCTAAAAATGACGATAAAAATTAAATATTTTTCATTAGTATAGTATGCAAACCTTGACAGTTGCCAAAAACAACCCATCAGTGGTAGATTTCTCTTCTGTGTATTATGAAAATTTAAAACGCAGCAGATAAAGTGAATACCTATCACTAACTAGGGATATTTCGCCAATAATATTGCAAATAAGAAAATTAAAATCAATCTTTCGGTGACATGTATTTTTCATTTTCTAGTTCCTGTTGCGGTTCCGTTTCAGGTAATTTTTTCAAATTCCGGTTCCGGTAAACTATAATTCCGGTTGCACCGTGACCATAACATACCCCGCGACCCTCTAAATGATGAATTGTGTTGGCTCGGTTCCCAGCGGCGACAACAGGGGCAAACGCAAAACAATCCGCCCCTCTTAACGTTGCTTCAAAGTTCAAACGTGCCGCGACTATATGCTCAGCAGAATAGGCAGGTGCTCTTCGAATTGTTGCAGACAGCGCTCGTGTCAAAACTGAACACGACTTGCGCATTTGCTCAATTTCGTAACTTGACTTCAGCCATCGTTCACGCTGAACGTGTAGATTTGGCGAATCGACATGCGAAGGACCAAAGTCATGAATAAAATCGGCAACGATGTCTATAAAATAGAATCTGCTAGATTAAACACCGAAATCAAACCAAACTAGAAAAATAGTTATCTCCCGCACAAAGACCATTATAGTCTGCTCTATTAATAAGAAATGTACTAACATCATGTAAATAAAATTCTTCTGTACGCATATATGTACCAGCCGGGTTGGAGGCTGGATGGTCTGATCTTGGAAGCGGAATATTCGGCCGCTAAGTCAATTTTTCACAGGAAGTAACACAGGATAGATCGCTTCAACGCCGGAGGTTGTTTTTAGGTTGAGGTTGGGCATAATAATGAAATTCTATTTCTGGTGCTAATCTTCTAAAAGAAATAAATATTGGGTCAACTGTTAATCAAATTTCGAATACTGCTGTTGCAGGCCAGTGGGGAATATATAAATGAGGCAGGTAATAATTTACGACAATGTATTTATGAGGTTCGCTTTTCACAGTGGCTGTTTGTCCTGGTTTTGAGAGCGCGAGATTGGAATTAAATTGAGACAGTTACAAATTATGGTCAAGAAAATTAGACAGCTCTATAGTCTTGCTGAGGAAATCCGACAGCTGAAAAAATGAAAATAGAACAGCCATCTGAACCTTTAGCATGTGTGTCTCTGATGAAATTAATGTCATTTTAAAAAGACCAATTTTTAATCGGACAATACCCTATGCTCCAGCTAGTATATATAATAATCCATTTCGCAATTATAAAACAAAAACCAAAAAAAATTAATAGTAACAATAATAATCGAACCAGCTATATCATTGCGAACCATTCCAGTTTTCTGTGTAGTGGTTGAATGATACCAAACCACACTTGATTGCGAAGGCATTGATTTGGCAAGTGATTCAAGGAATGTTGATAATTCTTTGAGATCAAGAATTTGATCAACACGCGCAATATTGGCTATAGCATTAGCTGTTTGTCCAATTCCTTCCCATAACTCTTGCTTTGCTGTTTTCACCGGAACAAACAGTACGCTGTTATACCTACAAAATTTTCAGCCAAATGTTTCAAAAGAAAGTTATCGCATAAAGGTCTTTTTGTTAAAGGAGCAGTTAGTGGTCTATTATTGATTTCAAAAGCAAAATAACGAGGTAAGGAAGCTCTGCGAAAAACATTTATCAGAAGTATTCTGCTTTTACCGCAGTTACCAAACCATTAGGTAAATTCAAACAGGCATACGCACGAGTCAGGATATTCCACATTGCCGCTCATGACCAGCACAGTATCCGGAACTTCAACGCCTGCTAAATATCGCAAGTCTGTGTTTTGCCGGAACCGAAACGGCACATCAACAGTTGAGTACAGTTGCGTAGCTCCGGGAAAGATTGCGATATCACTAATTGTCGATGTAGCTTCATGACGATGGCCAGGGTACTTTCGCTCACTGCGAAATCGATCAAACACCCGTTTTCGTCTTAGTTTAAAATCAACACGAGATGAGCATGCTGAAAATAAAAGCGAAATATATTCCTATTACAGATACCCTAAAATCTGAGAAATTTGATATGTCACAGACACGGCTCCACCGAAACTCTTGTTTTTGCTTGAATTCCTAAAAAATGCAATTCCCGTCTATGTTCTGGCATTAAAAAACGGGGGAACAAGTTTTTTACGGTTTTGCGGCAAATTATGAAGTCAGCTTGAAAATATAAATTTACGCCAGAAAATTTTTTACTTTAAAGCAGCTTATTTTCGCAATTCGTATTTGGTCTGCAAATTCCTAACGAGTCTTCAATATGCATAAAGCCGGTGGTCTAATATCCTGGAAATTCCCTATTCTAACATAAAGAGAATTCTTGTTATTGCTTCCTGCGAAACGCAGTTCTTTTAGGTCTGAATTTCTATATAGATACTGGAAACATATCAACAATTTATTTTTGTTCCGTTCTTACCAGCATCTGTATCTGTCGCAGTAAGTTGTTTGGTTGAAGTGGAAAATGTTTTATTATCTACGATACGGCAGCGTAAAACTTTTTTTGATATTAGACTTTTGTAGGCCATTAGCATCCATTACAATTAACTGCAATTGTATCTGTAAATCTTAAAAGACAATTTACATGAAGCACCCAACTTTAAAATGGAAGACAAAACTTGTTAAAAAGATTTGCGAAGCCGTGTCAAGGAACGTTAAAACACATTCTTCTTCTTTCATACTTGAATGAAAATGAACTGTATTTCTTAAAGACCTGTTGGAACTACATAGTCTGCACGACTCTTGTTCGAAGTCTTGTGATACTGTATTGCATGTTTACCGGCAGAATACGGCCGACATATATAGTCGACAATAATAACAGTAGGTAGTTGAAGAGGTGAGCAACGTTGTGCAATAGCAGAGCGTTTGTGTAAGCATCCGTAGCTTGATAAATCGAATCTGGATCATATCTGCTTTTCCAACTTCTCAGTAAAAAACTTCATGGGCTTTACCGCGCTTTGAATACGGTATGTATCCAGCCCAAAATTGAATGAATGGTCAAGGAAAGGCCTTGGTGAAAATAGGAGCATGTAAGCATGTGAGACAAACATCGTCATTAAGTGTGAACGCTGTGATGTATTGAAATGGATTGCATGATTGCTAATGCCCATATATGTGCATGGTAAGTGTATATAAAGCATAAGATTGATATATACACGTCAGGGTGCAACCGAAATTACAATTTACCGGAACCGGAATTTGAAAATTTTACCGGAACCGGAACCGGAAAGTGAAAAATGCATTTCACCAAAAATTTCATTTTAATCTTATTTTTTGCTCTATTATTTGTGAAATAACCTTAGTCGAACATAGATATTTATTTTATTTGTTGTATTTTAGATTTTCATCATCGACTGAAGTGAAATCCACCATCAATGGCTTATATTCGGAGTACAAGTGGCTATCAAAAGAGATTCTTAAAAATTAGCAAAGTTAAGAAAACGGCCAAATTACAATACCGGAATTTTTTAATCCGGTAAAAATTTACCGGAACCGGAACCGGAAGGTGAAAAAATGCCGGAACCGGAATTCCGGTTGCACCCTGATACACGTGCATATATAGCGGTATAAAGTGATTGCAATGACCACATGGCGTAGTATTAGTACCCTAGGATCGATGCTCAGCGAGGTCCTTAACTTTGGGCAAAACTTCGCACAGAGGTCCTGCATGTCAGTGTAAGGAAATCAATACATCAGTTGAAGTAACAGCTCCGAAAAATACACAAATCACCAATGCGCAGCGATCATTTGGCAATGCTGAATTACGATACAAACACCAGTTTATAATTCACTACTAGCTAACTACTTAAACATAGTGGCAGAGATGCATTAAGGTCACTACCCATACCGTCTCAAAGTTAACGGTAGAAAAAGCAAGCTGCTTTAGACCTTTCAATAAGTGCACCATGGTACAACAGTTTTCAGCGACTGTGTAATGTGTCATTAAATTTAAAGCGACAACCGTAATACTTTCAAAGCTCACAAATCGCTAGTTCGAATTTGCCAATCTATCACCAATCGGTTATAGGTGCTGAAATGATTTGAGAATAAGAACGCAGGTTTTGAAACCAACTTCGGTAAAGTCAAAGGCACTACTCTAACGGGAAATGATTGGGACCAAAATTTATGGTGGCTTAATATTAAATTGCGTGTATTCATCGAAGTGTTCAATTAACCAAAAACTGAATGCTACGTTCAATATCAAATTAAACCGCGTTAGCAAGAATTGTAGTTATGCGAGGGCTGAATTATGGCATGTGTACATCGTAAAACATACTCCAAATAAGCGAAATTTTGTTCATGGGAAAATACTTGGCTAGGAGAAAATCGTTTTATGTTCTCCAATAGGTAACAAACAAGGGAAAAATTAAGGTGCGTAAACTTTTTGTTGTGCCCTATTGTATTCTGTTTTGCGAAAGCACAAATTTATTGACTTTAAATAGCAAATTGCGAGTAATCCTCTCAGTATAGGTGTCGTCTAAAATGAAACAACTCACCAGCGAGCCGATGAGTACCGCGCCATTAAATTGTAGTAAACGCCAATAAAAATTTCAGTTTAAAAGACCGCGCATGGTTGTCCGTTTGACCACCTATATGGCTTTAAATGACTTCACCTTCTAGCATCCCACCCATTATTGAATGCTATATGACAATTCCAATCTTGGTTGCCATGTTTGTTACCTATATATCTAACCTAAGAATAGCTTCACTTTCCGATTATTATTCCTAGATAAAATCATCTTATACGTACAATGCTTATATTTAGATCCTTTGCGTCAAAATTTTGAAACTCGCGTCCAATTTATAATTCGTCATCGCGTTCTTTTCATTTTTATTTGGGAGTTTTTTAGATAATGCGCTTACTTCCCGAGTGCTTCCGACTGACCTGTCGGATTGTTGCTACCCGTAATTTAGTACGCTGTTCATCTAACCAGTCAAATACTCCGGATTCCAACTTAGCTGATTCTGTTCTCTCTGAACCAAGTACTAGCTCCGACGACTACGCCCAGCACAGTCAACAGTCAAAGTTTTTACAGTGGCACGAAGCAGCGTCAAGTGAAGATGTTAAAAATCCTGTTGACTTGAATAACGATTCTGTCCAAAATAAAGACGACGATGTTTCATTTGCGACGATGTTCCGTAATTCAAAGCTAATGCAGCTTGGCGATCCTCAAGGCCGTGTAGTGGTGGGTCGAATTTATCGAGTTGTTGGCCAGCATTTATATATCGATTTTGGGGGCAAATTTCCGTGTGTATGCGCTAGACCGAAGACTAATGAAACGTAGGTTAAGTATATAAACTAGTTTTATACGCTTCCGTAAATGATATCTTAATGGATACGAATGGCTGGGAGCCCAGTGATGGTTTTCTTATTTGGTTCGTACATGTTTTTGAACATTTTTTATGTTTGGTTGCTTCGTTAGTTCTTGACAATTGATATTGAATTCGTGTTGTAATAAATTACAAATATACTCCATTGCTATTTGCGCTAGTTTCTTTGACGGTGTTTATTTAAAAAATAATCTTTGCAATGTCTGGTGTTTACAATTGCTTATTTGTTTCAGAAGTTACATTCGAGGTGCAAATGTTTTGTTGAGGCTGCATGACTTGGAATTATCTTCTCGGTTTTTGGGCTCGGATAAAGACTTGACACTATTGGAAGCAGATGCTACTCTGCTAGGCCCTTATTCAAGAAAGCCTAGACAGAACCGTGGTTAGCAAAGCGATAGATAATGTTCGACAATGTTTTTGTTGTTTAATTGTGTGTTTTGGCAGCACGTATGCACCAAGTTTCAGTATGATACAAAATAATACTGAAGCCGGATAGTTCAATTGTTGCATTCTGTGACTTCGGAAGCCTGAACCAGACAATAAAGCGTATATTTATACAGAAATAAAACTTAATCACGATGGTTTACTATATATATCTTGCTATAATTTGTTATAACTCTTTATTGTTTCAACCGTTTGGGTAGTAACATCGTTTCTTGGTTTACTTACTTATTTCTAACACATCGAATAATATGCAGTGCGAAATAGTGTTTTAATAGGTTAATGTACAGTACTTAGAGATAAATATTTTACGCTGAAGTTGAATTCCTGCCTGAGCCGGCGCTGAGCCACGATGGGGTGGTGGGGGGCTTCAACGGGGGGCCCTCCAGTTCGCATCTGGGGTTCTTAAGTGCGGGAGAGGGGAGGGGGTATTTTCGTCGACAAAATTACTGTTGATGGGAAATCCTTTTAATTATTTTCTGATCGCGGATATACAAGCTGTAACACACCTTATGCGCTTGTCGATTACATTATAACGGAATATTCATACAAAGAGTGAGTTGATAAGTAAAATGTGGGCTTTTATTATTCTTCATATCGAGCGATTAGTTGCAAACGGTAGAAAATAGTTATGACCTCGATTTCATTAATTTTAGCAATAATGTGTAGTGCCTCCGACTAATAAAAACATTATGTCACTCACACGTTACTATACGCGCACTCGGCACACGAAATGTCCCCTCCCAAAACAAATTCAATAGCTTGTCCGGCTTATGTTTTATCGAAACCCTTCATTTTCCAACAGTATCACCGCCATTCGCGGCCGTCATAGAGTGTCACGGAAACTCTATCCGGACAAGTCTGTTTTTGCAGTGACACTGTCTAGGACATTGAAATGTTGGAAAAACAGTGTAGTGGACAACATTTTTATATGATAGACACATTAGGGACACCTTAGCGGGGAAATTCAAATTTTGACGGGAAAATTCAAATTTTGGCGGGAAATTCAAATTTTGGCGGGAAATTTAAATTTTGGCGGGAAAATTCAAATTTTGGCGGGAAATTCAAATTTTGGTGAGAAAATTCAAATTTTGGCGCGAAATTCGAATTTTAGCGGCAACATTCAAACTTTGGCGGCAAAATTCAAATTTTTGCGGGAAAATTCAAATTTTGGCGGAAATTCAAATTTTGGCGGGAAATACTAATTTTGGTGGGAAAATTCAAATTTTGGCGCGAAATTCAAATTTTGGCCGGAAATGTTGGCGAACTTGCAAAAGCAACAAAATTACGGTGTAAATTTTTCTCTCGTTTGAAAAAAAGATTTTTTTTTGAAAAAACTTGTTCGGTTTTTTTTTAGAGATAAAATTTGCCGTTCGCAATAGTATAGGTAGCCTTTTTAAAACAGTATAGGGGGACGATGGATGTGCCGAGTGCACGTATGGTAACGTGTGAGCGTCATTACAGTGAATGACAGACCAAACTTGTCAAAGTACGGAATATTTCATTGCCGGTTTTCCTAAACCTTCCAAGTTGCTCACCGTAAATACTTTAGTGGTCTCGAATATGCTCGTAAATACATCCGCAGAAAATTGTAGCTAGAGGCAAGGCTGAAAACGCGTCTAAATTCTGCCATCACGAGACTCGAGCGTAGTTCACCCCAACTGGCCCGCGGTGGTTCACCGAGGCCGACGTGCCGTTTACGAAGGCACGGTGCACAACATAAAATAAAGTAATCCTTACTGTAGTGACCCGAATAAGATGGGTCCCCATTTTGAGTCCCAATCAATAAGTCAGTAAGCGGATAGAGCCCATAAACCCTAATTCGAGTCCATAAATGTCAATTATCCGTAATTGTAAAAAGGCAGATCTAATAGTTGCACTCCACAACAAAGAATCCAATGGACGTAAAATACCACGCTGGATACCGGCTACTTTATGTTGCTTCAACTAAAACCCACTTTTTGAGCAGCTCGACATAAACAACGACTGTTTTGTACTGGTATAAAAGCAAAACTTAAGGCAGAATATATAAATATACAGACAAACAGCAAGCATCAAATATAAAGCCACTATATATCTAGCATTTCCATTATACATGACACCAAATTTAAAAAACATAGTATTTTGAACGTTCGGCTTTTCGTTTAAAATGGTGCCAAGTATGCCTATTGAACATGTTATCTTCTTAAGTTTTGATTTTGCGTTTGCTGCGATTTGTGTCAATAAACTCAACAAGAAAGAATTTTTTTAATTTAATTTCGACAGTATTGTGCATCGTTTTCATTTAGATTCAATATAGCATCTGTGAAAAGCTTGCAATTCGAACCGATACGTGGACCCGTAGCCAAGGGGGGCCAGGGGGCTCAACCCACCTGGAATGTTTTGGGTTACCCTAGAAAGTTTTCAACCTCCAAAAAATTTTCTAGCCCCCTAGCACGGTGAGCTGGTTACGGGCCTGCCGATACAACTAAAACCGTGCCGCGGTCACTGCATATACACTTCAAATACAATACATACATTCGAAATTCATCAATAATACTGGAGTTTATATTTATTTACTGTACGTACAAATGTAACATTAGCCATGAATGACAGACAACAGCTACAAGTTAAGAAACCCCTTAAAGATAACACTTTCCTGTAAACAACTTCAGTAAGTCAAGTAGCACAACATACTGCATTTATCGTTAAAGTAATAATGGCTTGTGCTGATTTTGATCAGTGTTCCCAAAAGTATTCACAGTTATTTTCAACGCTTACGAATAAATCCTTTTAAATAGCTATGTACTAAGTAGTATATATAACAGTGAGCAGTGTATAAAGTTAAGCTATATACCATTCGTCGCGGCCTGCAAATGTGAGTCCAATAGTGCGACGATTTGTACATTTGGAGAGTTACTAAAAGAACCATGCTCAAATAGCCGCGTTCATACTCTGCGAGATCTACAAGTGGTTCTTTGGAAAAATTAAGAAAATTTTTTTAAACACAGAACAATTTTTCGGCCCCACAAGGTATTCAGAACTTCAAAACACGAACGCTAGATGTACTCTCAATGCTTACAAGGGCGTTTGAATATTACATTTTAAAAATTGTTCTGGCTTTGTGTACCTTCCGCTCGATACAATGATTTCATTTATGTGCTGAATGCGCCACAACTTTCTGATCTTTTCAGCTATTTTGGGTTTAGCTATTTGAGTGAACGCACAAACCTACGAACTGATCTCGAAAACATTTGTCTGGACGCACAATAGGCTCCGGTCCAATTTCCAATAAAAACCCTTATTCAGAATAATACTCGACCACGACAAACAAATAACGCATTGGTCAAAAATTATTGGCTTGCAACGAACTCGAAATGGATAATAAAACATAACAACTTGTTCCTTTTGAATACACGCTATATTATAATGTTGCAATCATAATTAAGTACTTAAATCTCGCGGGCAGACGCACTCAAGGTAAAACGGCTGCGGTTACTCATTTTTCGTGCGTTACCGTATGCGTAGGTTTGCGTCTGTAATTAACATCAAATGTCCTTTGTAAATTAATAATATTTACCTGACATAATGGGTTTGCGGTTGCATGCGCCCGAAGTTAACAATCGGAGCTTGGTTTTGCGTCTGCGTGCGACTGTGGGACAGTTAATTCTGACCATAAGAGCACATATTCTTCACGGTATAATTGTGACACAAACAAAGTTAGCGAGAAGGAATACAACACCAAGCTACAAATAGCCATATCAAAGCATATCAGTATATACTTGCCCACATCAGTTTAGACCCAGCTTCTCAAAACGAATCAGATCCCATGTCAATAGTTGATGAATCCACAAGTTTCGTACTGTAAACGTGCACGTATAAATACCGAGAATCAACCAGCAGTTGACGGAATTTTCGAAACCAATCGCTGTTCCGCTACACGCACACACCCGCTATGCATGCACACGAATTCGAATAAGAAAAACAGGAAACATGCAAAATAGCAAGAATACAAGCCATGCGACAATGCAAAAAACATCAGTATAAACAGCTGAGTCATGTTTAGAACCAATAAATTCGAGTCGCTGAAACATATACTAACGTACCCACAACTCGTGTTATATGCAGCTGAAGCATTGGGCAATGTAGTGAAACATAATTTCACGTTCAAATTGCTCATTGTAAATGTTTTTCACTTCTTCCCGTAATGAACTGTCATAGTAGTCAATCGCGACACCACTCAAGATACACCAGCCTTTGAAATACGGACAGTTGGTAACAAGAACAACCCAGTCCTGATATCGTGCAACGTCTTTGGCAGCGATATGTGGTGCAATTGTGTATGACACTGGCCTTCTTGTGCAGTGCTTGCGATTAACAAGCGCCGCAGATAACTTGGCGAAAGCACTGAAAAAATAAAAAAAGGCTATTAATTAACAATTTCTTTAAAAGTTAGAAATCAACAACAGTAAAACAAATTGAAACACAAGATCAAACCAGGTTAAGAATAATTCAAACCAGCTCTACAATAATTAACGATGGCTCACAAACCGATTATCATAGCGCGTTCTTGCACGATAATGCTTAACAAAATAATTCTGGCATTTGCTAACCCAATTTTGAAAATGGGGAGAGTACACTTCCAGAGGCGTTTACGTTCAAACACACATTCTCATATCTCTTCGAATTTCAGTGATAATGAAATTATGAACAAACGAGCATTTACAGAGTAGAGAGCATTTAACAGGAGTGGAAGAGGCCACCCTTTACACACCGCAAAATGCCAATATGATACACAGTAAATATAATGTAACATCAAAACACAACCCAGCTTGCATTGTAAAATATTTTGCAAGCTATATACGTATAGGTCCTAACATCGTTCCATATAAAACCTAAAATACAGTTTGAGATATTTCGACCTCCGCCTAACATAAAGCACAATTTTGAGAAACATTCTTACCTAAAGGCCGTTTTGGCAAGTTATTTGTCTGCAGAAACCTCCGTATTGACAGCATTGGATAATATTGTTTTCCCAAATGCGCACAAACAGCCTGAAAATAATGTTTAAGCATGTATATAGCATAGTCATCAAAATAAATAGAATACAGTCATAGAAATTAGAACTCACCGTCTCAAACTGTAAACATACTGATGATCAACATCAATTTTGTGGTTAGACAATAGGAAAATTTCAAACCGCTCAAGAACTGACTGATGTAAAATATGTATCTATCCATTGAAAGAAAATATTTTATGTTGACAGCGTTTGGCTCTCGCTTACGACGAAAACTGACAGAATTATCTGCAACAGGAGTACGTATGTATTACGTATTGTATACGCTTGAACAAACCAGCGCTAGACTGTGAGCCCAATTTATACTAATTGGGAGCGAACCGCTTTCCTGCGTGTCTACAATAGAGTAATCTTGGCCGCGGGTCTGCAATAGATTAGGCATAAGTTTTACACTAAAATTTTCGCTTTGGTTGAGGCTTAGTTTGAAGCTTATTCTTAGGCTTATCCTTTTTATAAAATTATATTTTTACATAAAATCCAGGCAAACTCCGCAATACTGGTGGAGGTAAATCAAAATCAGCACCATTCGAAACAATCACTGTAGCTTCTTGATTACACCAAGAATCAATATCTACTCTAAGACAAAGTATGCAACAAGCTGGGTTTTTGCTTACGGCGTACCCCTTTCATTTTTGGGTCGATGTCGCACGTATAGCACGTTCCAGCATTTTATTTCTTATATAAGCGCAGCATATCTATTATCTTTGGAATTCCCCTGTTTCCGCATTTTTCCGTATTTATACCCCCACCATAAATGACTGAGTAATTTAAAAACGAGATGCGCGCTACATGTCCTCTGTTATACACTGAATGTAACCAGTTACATACTCTTGTAAAACAGCATTATCCGCTCTTGATTATACTAGCACTGCATCATAATTTTCATCTTACCGAAATCGCAGCAGTCATTGCAGATTCTAGCTTCTGCGGATTTATAGTGTTGCGCACACTGATTGCAAAAGTTTTTTCGGTATTTAGTAAAAACTGTTTGACGTACGCAACATATTTTGTAGATTCGTCAAGTTTAGTTTTGACCGGTATCTAAATGTAATAATATTTTGTGATGATATTATACAGTGTAAAATACTGGCGTGGCAAATAGAAGGGTGGGTGACCAAGGCCATACTCCCAACAGACTAAAATCAAGATTTCGATATTCTTATTTTGTACTAAAATTGTGTTTGGGTTTTCGCTCACTTTCGCCCGTTCACCGAACTTCGCCACTGATGTAAGGAATACTAAAACTGGCGATATTTTTGCCCAGGAGCCATTACTTGTCGACAATTAAAGCAATATTTGCTCTTGTTTTGTAAAACAGGATTAGTACAGTTTTCACTCATTACGACCTGTGTGGTGTGACCAAGGGGTCGGCGGCCCATACTTTTATCACTAGCGCGGCGCCAGTAATTTTTAGGCTTACCGTTGCAACTTGCCGTTCATTGAACCAAAGTATCTGTGCTTCCGGATACGGATTTTCAACCAGATGCTCCGCGGCGTCATTACGAGCGTTGACAAAATCATCGTTTGTAACAGATTGCATAACAATTGCCGGCCACCATACCAGCGGTGCATTATTTGGATCATAAGATCGTACAGCCCATACAAGCTCACCAACTGCAAACTGAATTCCGTTCGCCGCCGAAGGCACCACTGCGTGATCCTGGAATCAAACACCGGCAATAAATTGTAAACAACTATATTGCGCCATATTTTGAGAATGTTTCTTTGTGTATTATAGCATTTATCACTAGTTATAAATAGGATTTCAAACAAAACACCTGGCTGTATTCATTTAGGATGTAAAAATACCTAAAACTTTGCCGATGCCGATACCGATGTCGGTTCTTATTTTTAATTTTTCCCGATGCCGAACACATACCGATGCATGATACATGATGCTTAACGAAGCGCTAGGATTACTCCATTACATCACTAATGCAAGGAGGCTGAAATTTGCTCAATCGGAGGCAATGCACAGGTAACCTAATGGCTGAAAAATACTTTCTTTATATTCCTACAAATAGAAAACTTTTTTACATGTTTCAGGTGTTCGTAATATATGTGGACATCGACCCCAGAAAAATGAGGGATTAGATCAAAAACGAAACAGGCGATAGTAAATTTTTCACCAGGCGAAATCAGCAAGCTGCATTCTCTTGTCGAAGAGTCAATATAAACTCTTGCTAATACCGAATGGCAAAACGTGCTACACAACCAAATTTACTAAGATTTCCAGGCCATTACAGAACACATCGACAGCTTTGAAAAGCTTAAAATTGTTGAAAAAATATATATAAAAGTAGATAAATGTACCAATTCAAATCCATACACATCTTTGCCGCGATTCAACATCACCGATTCGGGCAGCCGGACAAATTTTGACAACGGCACCGCGCCGTACGAAGGGCAGTATGTCATCCTGCGTACGCCACGCCCGTATGGCAAATCAGTGTCAATATCCCCACCGGTGATTTCGGCAGTTGGTTGTTCATGATAACCAACAGCTTCGTTTGCAACGGAAAGATCTATACTATCTTTGGACTGCTGAGCAATCAGGTTGTCAAACAAGGAGCCATTATTTAAGATCGATAAGCAAGATGATTGAGCTACGCTTGAACTACATGGCTGCTGAATATTTTGTTGATGCGACATCGTGGAAAAGCAATGAGTGCGAGTAATATCCTAAAACAAAACAATATTATTAATTTCATAGCCACAGTACATAATGCAACTGCTATGAACGAAATATTATTCAAGCGATAGCGGCGAACGCAGACATCTGTTTACGTCATACAAATAATGTAAATGTTTGTATGTGCCCGTGTACGTTCACAATTTTTATTGGGTTACAATAACGCTTGAAAACCTGATATAGATGAACCGAGATTTTTCAGGGGCGTAACAGTATGCTGAAGTGTTAATAATGCATCGGCGGGAGATGTTAAGCTTTCTCAAGTCAATACATTGGATACCTTAGGTGACGGAAGGACGAATTGTTAGATACGGCTTCGGCCGGATATTAGATTATCCGGTTCATGGCAACATTTTGGCCCGTTTAAACATTTTACAGATCGCCCCTAGCGTCATAGAACACTTACTCGATCTTGTTGTACATTCCCAGTTGCGGCATCACACGTCGGCACTTCGTCATCACTGTCACTAAGAACAATGCAATCATTGTCGGTAACAGAATCAAGGCTGTCAGAGTTAGCACGGAAGTCAGTTATGGCGTTACCAGAACCGAAAGTTTGATGACTAGAATTATTTTCGTTAGATTCACCTGTATTTGAATGAATTACTCGATTTTCCAACGATGATTCATCACATCTCGATCTCCGTCTACTTCCAGATTCAGTAGCAGCAGCTAGATCATCGTTTTCTTCATTAGTTGGTGCATGAAACCTACTCAAGTTGACAGTACCTTCAGTGTTCAACAGTTTGTCACTAGTACATCCTGTTTCTTCAATTCTGCTTTTCTGAATACCAGTGCTAGTTCCGTCAATCGGTTCTGAATCTAATCTGCGCATTTTTTGCCCATTATCATTTTTAGGCGACAAATTTCGTTTCCGTATCTGTTTGTGTTCTTCATGACTAGTGTCAGTTTGAGATCCAGGCGAAAGCGAATCGTTGGCCGAACATTTGCCCACTGAATTTTCATCTATGTCTTTATCTGAGACTGATGAAGGCTTACCACTGTTTGAGTCGTCCCAAAAATTATCAGCTCCTGTATTAGTGCCAAAATCATCAATATTTTGAGTTCCGATATTAGTTTCACCACCTTCCAAACAATCAACCTCCAAAGACTTATATACAGCAACACCAGTATCCTTGATATTTTCGCTTTCCTGCGATACCCTTCTAGTGCTTTCTACAACCCTGCTTTCCTCTTGTACTTGCTTTTCTTCTCCGTGTCCACTGACATCCGTTACCAACTCAGCCGTATTAACCTCAGAGTCTTGATCTTCCCCAATCGCACTATACACCGCATCTAAAATACTCAATTCACCATCATCTGCATCTGGCCCTATTTCAATTACATCATCCATTTCAACAGTTCCACTGTGCCCTGAAACACCCGCATCCCCTTCTATATTGTCCCAATCCCTGCCAGTCAAAATCCGTTTCTTGCCTCGTATGGAACTATCTTGCGAACAACACGCAGCAAAGTTGTCCTGTTTATCACCGTTTGCTGACCGCTGTCGGCATCGCTTTGATGATGTGAGCTGCGTTAAATTTGTACGATTTAACGCTGACGTTAGCGAATCGTGCAGCTTTGGTATCATCCAAGCTGACCCGCGACCCTGAGATTTTGAACTCAACTCTACACAATTATCATCTAACGCAGAAGTATGTTTCGAAATTGCTGTACCCGGTGAATCTGCTACGTATTTATTGTTACTGCTTGCCATGCCGTTGCAAAAACACCACAACGAAACTTTATCTTCATATATGACAACGCATATTAAATATTTTTCAATTTTCCATTAATTTAAATTACCTATAAGAAAAATAAACTTGTATTCGAATCAAAAATCAACACAAAATCAACTTTTAAATCCAATCTGTTTTGCCAGCAGTATTTACCTATAGTACCACTAAACATGAAGTAGCGATAAAGTTTATTTTTCCATGACGAAAAAACTTTTTGAAGCCAATATCTTTTAATGAAACTGAAAATTAAAATTAAAATTTAAATATTGAGAGCCCGTTTTTATACCCACTACTAAAGATATTCTTCTTTTCAAAAGTACTTATACATGTCTTGGGCCGTGAAGCTTAAGCGAATGCCTATGACCCGCCACAGTTTTTGAGAGCCGAGGCCCCAGAATGCTAAAAATAGTGAATGTAGCCGTTCAAAATAATACGTTGAAAATTGTTCACCCCAGTAAAGTATACTCGGTTGAATTTTGAGTATAAAATGAAAAAGTACATGTATGTAAACCATATGGTTCATCGTGACTAGTAACTAGCTTAATATGGAACAGATTATCCGTGTATACATAGAGTAGCTTCCTTACCAAAATGACCAGTAATATGCGATCTATACACACGCGCCCGTTTTTGCACGGAGAGCCCACATGTATACAAGCTGAGTAAAAAGGCTCTTCGAACAAAACGTACACTTCGCTGTAATAAACATGCACGTGTGAATACAGCTTTAGGTTTACCAATTGTCTGGGACATGATTCGTACATTAGTCCGTCCAGTTCACGAAACATTGTACGTCAAACTGAAACAGCCGAAAACACAGGCAAAAATTCCGACGCGCTTCCACTGCTAGGCAAGATGCAGGATGTAAACGAATAGTAAAAACAACGGACACGGATAGCGGTCAACAGCTACATACGTGATTAGTAGCTAATTTTGAGCGTAAAAATAACTGAATTTCCAGTATTTCTATAACGGAAACGAACAAAGATTTTTAACGGTTACAGATATCCGTTTACGTCCCGAAAGTCAGTATTTCACACCAATGCAGCTGCAGCAGCTTATTTAAAATTTTCTTTACAGCTTCATTTACACATGCTCACTTAAATGTTCTGGCGATGCCTTTGCTAATGGTATGCCGCTACGTATTAACACCTGCTCGCGTCAAGTAAACAAATAATGCAAAAACCATAAAATTTACTGTGCAAGAATGAAGGACAAAGATATGAAGCAACATCAACACGCAAAAAATGCATAGGAAAGTATTGCAAAACATATGCAGATAAATTTCCACACTTTTTAAAAATATCATTGAATTGTTACACGGTCCATAATAATTTGTGAAATCAGTAGCTAGAACGAAAATGTATAGAACAGGGCTGGAACAGTAGAATATAAGCATATTGTAAAGCCTAAGCCTAAGCGTAAAGACAACCGTATACCTAAGCGTAAGACTAAAGAAAAAAATATTCTAAAGCTGAAGCTCACTCTGTTACAGTCCCGCGCGAAACCGGTCCACCTCTGATCTTTACATGGGCCAATATATATCTATAACGTAAGTTTCGTCCTAAAGTTAAATGGTTCTAATTAATTCGTTCCCGCATTTTGAACTATTAATTTAGTGAAAAGCACATCACACACCAGCATATTATTGTTTAATATAAAAGCCAGGCTTAAGTCTAAAACACCACGCCTAACGCTAATCGTAAACCTATTTGATTTCATTCCGATCATTAGTGTCGGAGGCCTTTGCGGGGAATTAAACATGTTACATTAAAAATACACCTATTAACTAACAACTCCAAAACGATTTTTGCTCCGTTTAGATCATTTTTTTCGTTCAAGATTTTAAAACTTAGCGCAAAGACTAATTGTAAATAGTAGATTGAACGCATATTTGTCTTGCATTAATAAAGTATAGTGATAAAACACCATTAGAATTAAATCACACAAAATGAATAAATGTTAAAACAGGCACCTTGAAGAAACATGCCACATTATATATTATGAAATTGAAATGATAATAAACATGCATACATAAAAACTAATTCAATGTCGCAAAATGCGGTCCTAGTATGTAAAAGAATCGGAGGGGGGGCGCAAACGATTAGATCTGTAACAAACAACGGACCCATGAAATATCTCTGGATCCCCCAATGCAATTACACACTGCTATGTGTGACTAAATCAAAGTCCTCCAATACAAGTGGTATATAAAATCTTAAATATGTTACGGATACGGATATCCCCCAAATGTCCGGATGCAGGTTTTCGATCTGACAATGACAAAACTTGTAGGAAATTGAACCAGTTTGTCGAATTAGATACCTTCAATTCTAATATAAACACTCAAAGTCAATCTTTAGTTTTAATATATACTCTATTTATATTTGAACGTGTTGGTTCGACAACAAACGAACTGTAATCAAAAATCGAGAGTAGTTGCGAAACTACAATATTGATTCTTAAAGACACGACATCCGAATTACATATCGGCTAGTGAAGCGTGCAAAACAAGCATACAAACTCTAATACAACACTGTTCGTAATTTGCCAAAATTACATAGTTACACCATTTGTCCATATTTGTAATCAGTAGAAAAATGCAATAACAACACACAATTTAACAAAAAATAGATTTTTAAAACCCGTCAGCAGTGGCGGTCTCAATGACTGTCTGGTGGCAGGATGCTGCTTTTTGTTTTCCAAAATTTTACTAATTTGAGGTGCGTTTTAGTGAAGTTTTCGAAACCGCATAAATTTTGACGTCATGTTGTAACCTAGCCATATTTTTATCTACGTATTTGGCTAGACAACGCATGATGAGCTTCCGATGAACCATTACTTACATGGCAAAATTTATAGCACGACACAGTCCGCGGGGAGACAGGTACTCATCGCTTCTCAACTGGATGCGCCACTGTCTGACGACAGGTATCCAATCAGACACGAACATAAAATGTACAGAAAGCTGATTTCAGTCATAACTGTCGATAGCGTTACATATTATGCGAACCAGGTAGCAATCAGGAAGCGACCGGATATCCGGGGTTTAATATCCAACAAAAATCGATATCGATATCCGGTTCGGCACCCGGTACAATATAAACCTACCGGATACCAGATATTTAAGGTTGCGGTTCCGAATTTCATAATACTGCTTTTTAGAAGTGAGCATCTTTAACATGTTGCTGCGATTGCATTTCTCTGCAAGTCAAGAAGTTCATATTTTGATACGCTGGAGTAAAAATAAAGAATTCATACTAACAATTTTATATCTTGCATGTTCAAACAGGGTGTACAGAGGGATAGTAAAAATAACGAAAACAGATAGTGAACAAAATAACGGAAACGAAAAACGGATATTGAAGTGTAAAAGTTCCAAAGATGTTTTATTTTCTGTCAGCAGAAATTGACGCGTGCAAATATTCGAAGGACTTTCTAAAATTTTAAATAAAAAATGGTGGACACACCAAAATTTACAAAATATTGGCTGAACTTCGTGATTTTTATATTATTTTAAACAATTGAAGCATATCTGTAATGAAAAGTTGCGAGATAGATATATAATTATATTGTCTATTAACTAATTTAGAGGTAAAGCTAACCGAATTTCTGCTAGTTGTGTAATGAAAACGGAAACGGGCATCGGTTTTTACCGGAAACAGATATCCGGTTACCCTCGGGACACGAGTACTTTAAACAGCACATATGTTTAAATGCTATATGCGGTTAATATTCGGTTCCGGTACGAAATTCACTATCCGGATCCGGCATCCGTTAAGTTAATATCCGGTCGCACTCGGATACAAATACAAACACGTTATACGAGAGAAATCTGTAAAAAAGTAAAAACTCACAGAATCATGAATAAAAAACATAAAAAACAGAATAAAACGTAATAAACTCGACAAGATTATGCTTAACATCGCAATACACGAGAGCATATTTAATTACATGAATTGGGTTATTACTCACTGCTCTGGTATTTTAATCCATCTGAGGGCATAAATACATTAACGGTGTGGTAATGTGAGCAGCAACCACAGTTGCATCTACGGTCGTGGCTTTTTACGACATTTAATCGCTATTGCAGTCGCCTTTCAAATCACGGTTGGAACAGCGTTTAAAAATGTTTGGAAAGTTTATATTCTCAGTAACCGCTAGCAGCGTTGAAACCGCGTTTGCCAACGACTGTGTTCAAGAAACAAGCGATTGCGATTACAGCCACTCAGTTTGAAACGCGGCCGCGATTTCACTCAATTGTGTCGGTGACTGCTGGTATATAATTAGTTAAAACCGCGAACGCGCTGTTCACAATGCAACGCCAACAGAGTCTCACGTTACTGGTTGTGAAAGGAAAAACGATATGTCAGCGATGTCCAGGAATAGCTTTCCGTAAAAAATTTAAAATTTCTTGGGGACCGGAGATTTTCCTGTCGGTAACACGCGAATCCCAATCCGTTCCGCTGACTTGCCTTGTGTCCGCAGTCGTTCCATCTCTTCGCGAGCTTTCGCTTTTGCTTCGTTTTCAGCCTTTGCTTTTTCAACACGATCCATATACAAACCAGATTCGTCAGGGTACAACCTGAAGGCAACTTATATTATGACCACATTCGTCGAGAATCGAAACGAATTAAATACACAATCTGCACTGTACACAAGGGTGCGACCGGGTATTAATTTACCCGAAATCGGAACCGGATAGCGGAACCGGATACGGATATTGAATTTTTTACCGGTACAGGAACCGGATACCTGATATTGTATATACTGAAATAATTTATTTTTTCGTTATATTTTTAGCGTGCTGAATATTTTCGTCTGTTACAAACTCTATAATTGCTGCTAATAAACTCAAATAATACAAAAATGCGTTAACTCTCGCTCGTTTAAGTTAAAAATAGCTAAAACGTATCGAAACTTGAACTTCTTGACTTGCCCAGAAATGTAATATACCGGATACCGGAACTGAATAAGAATGTCAGTTTTTGCCGGAAAACAAACCGGAACCTGATATCCGGTCGCACCCTGCTGTACACAGACTTAAACTCATTTTTAGCAGTGTTGTCAATCTTTTTTCTCGTTGCACACTGACGTACAGCTGTTAAACGGCTTTAACCATTGAAAACGTTTTGAATGATTTCTCGGTTTATATACTAGGTTGAAGATTTTTTGGTATATAGAACATGGATGATGATTACGGCGGTTGACAATGATTCTGTATTCGCTATTTCCCTTGTTATCAGTCTCTCAACTATGCCTCAAGATAACTCAGGCTATGCATACTCGCCATCGGGGCAGTAAGCATTAAGCTGGAAAGTTGATTTATAGATATAATAACACAGGAAAATAAATAAAGCACAAATTGTTGACGAATTATAAATCATACAGTAAAAATGTTTTCTAAAATACAATTTGACGCAGTTAATATGTATTATTTTTAACATTAAGTAGATACTCAGAATTGTTGCGATCATAAGCGGCTGCAGTTACGAAGAGCACAGCAAAACTTAAAGTAAACGCAATAGCGATTACTTTGCACTTAATTCTGTCAGTGACTACATTAATGCTAAACGTAGTCACAACCAACACCAACCTGATATCTTTTTTAAACGGATTATTTGGCAATTGCTGTTGAGCTGAAGGACTTTCCATAGGTTTACTGCTCCCAGCGGCAACATTCGACATTTGTTGAGGCTGTGTCATGCTGTCCTCTGTTCGCGACACGCCATTCATATCAGCAACTCTATTTCCATTCGATGAACCTATCGCATTCTGGTGGCCAGCTCCACTTTTGAAAGGGTTTAAGGTACTTGGATACGCAGACTGCGGCTCGTGGTTGATTCTAGAATCTGTTTCTGTCAGATCGTCCTCATCAAAACTAATCAAATCACGATCAGTCGATCTCGGCTGAGATTCAGACTGTGGAGATACTGCGGTTCCTGCATTAGCACCGGATACAGAATCGTATGAAGGAGGTTTATCCTGAAAGACTATCAATTTACAAAAATGTCTGAATGCTGATTAGTGATTTATTTAGTTGAACACTGCGCCTGCAATTGCATACTACCATATCGAAAGAAATCGCCCAACTTTCAAGCTGAAAGATTATATTTCAATGTACGGTTGTAAGCGGGCATGCCGTAAAACTGTGTGTCTATATTTACGCTCAATTCCATACACATAAATATTTCGCAGCGAGTAATTATACAAAAAATTGCTCTGTTAATATCTTCACCGTAAAACCAACACACTATCGTTCAATATAGCCAGCGAGACTTACTTCAGTTTCCGCCTTCAATGACTTTCCTTTCGAACTAGACTTTTTAGCTGCGTCAAGTTCTTTACGGTGCAAATACTTCGCATATTCGTGGTCTTGTTTTTCAATTGCAACACGATGATCTTCCTGCAATCGCGAAAACATACGCAGTTAATTCTTTTTTCCAACTGTACAACGCAGAGAGCCTATATCAAAATTTTGACATGGTGTACACACGTAAATGCAACACATGCATTGCGAAACGACACAAAAAAACTAAACCATAACTAAAGTTACAATTCGAAACGAAAAACGCGAAATTTGAGCAGAAATAGCCCACCGAAACTTCAAAATTTACCGTAATTTTAAAAACTGACATTTAGTGCCTTTATTCTTGTCTCCCCCAAGTTTCCCCTAGGTTTCACCCAAGTTTAACATGCGGGAAGCCAATCCCCCACAAAAAATGGGAAGAAGGAAAGGCCAAACTGCTGTCGGTTTTCACATTATCATGAAGGTTATCATAAATAATCACGTCAAAAATTCTATACGGAGCAGTTTAGAGAAAGGGAAAATTAAACGCACGACTCGCTGCTCACCTCACAAGCTGCAGCATTCACTGCAGATGCATGTTCAGGAGACCAACCTGGCTGTAACTGAACAACTCCGGATGCTGTAGTGTTCACAGATTCTTGAATCTTAGCTGCATAGTTTCTGTCTGTGAAAATAGTAAGTAACGTCAATACAAAGTTATTATTTTATTAAAGTTGATAACACTAAGTAATTACCTTTGCTAAATAACTTTTGATATACGTTGTTAAATCATAGCATTTAAAGCGAAAACCAGATTAACTATACCAAATTTAAAGTTCAATATAAACCTGGTATTTCGCTCCAAAAAAGACCGCCACAACTAAGCACTCGGTTAAAATCCAAGTAAGCACAAAAATAAAATAATCAAAATGACTTACCATTTTCTGCAATCGATTGTTTGTTTTCCTGTTCGCGACGTATCATGTCTTCTTCTTCCATTTGCAACCGCCTAGCTAGCTCCTAAATTATCAAAGATAAACGATAAACAATAACAGAGATTGTAAAATATTAAAGATAAACAATAAACCATAAACAATAAACGAGATTGTTTACTGTGTTTAGCTCAAAAACATTTATTGAGTACCTAATGTAAGGAACACTTGGAGCACAATTAAAAATTAATGTTGTTGCCGGTCAAATCAACCTATAACAAAATAACATAATAACTATTTTAGCTTAAACTAAATCTTGAAAAAATTCTCCATTAAATTGCTGCAACCAGATACCAAGTGCTGAATATTACGGAATAGTTCAAAACAGATAATATTTTCTTTATACGCAACTTGTTTTGGCTTCATAAACTTATATACCTCATCAGCAGACCTCGATTGAGCAAACTTCTGTAATTCTTCTTGTTGCAGCTGTTTTTGAATTTGTTCGGCTAGCGCTTGGTCTTCACGTTCTCTTAAAATACGTATCAACAATTCAATTACAGCAATGTTATACGTAACAAGTCAGCCAATTAAACAATAATTTACACTATACGAAAGTGTCGTATTCCAAAATCAAAATGTTACTAATACAAAAATAACTTAAGATTTACGCATCAAAAATTTACAGAAACTTCAATACATTCATAAGCTTTGCTTGGTATCACGGCAATTCGTCGTCCGACAAATTGCCGACCGACAACCTATAACGCGAAATCTCGTCGACTCGATTATTTTGTCGCCAATGGTTGTACTGAACGATTACGCTTATCCATAAGACACTGTCGGGCGACAGTTGTCGGGCAACGAATGGCCGTAGATTCGGTTAATTTGCGAATGCACACTATATTTTTAGTAAGTTATGTATCAAAGTTGTCCTTACACTGTTTGTGCATAAGAATGCCGCACGCCAACCACCCCATCGCAAGCTCAGCTATGCAGCGACGTCACAAATAATAGTAGAATTTATTCAAGTCTTGCTGGTGCCTACAACACATTAGAAAGTAAAACTACAGTCCTTTCTTACTGGTCCAATTTCAATTGCTCATAGTATTCAGCGGCGAATCGATCTTCGAGCTCTTGTTCTTCTTTCGATTTTTTAACATCACAGCCCATTTGTTGGCGTTCATTTCGATTGGCGTCGTAGTGAAACTCGACTGAAATAAAAGCAAAAAATCACGCTTCAACAATGTAAACCCAGAACAGACCAAGACAACATTATTTTTTACACCATCTGGTAATGGCACGCCTATCGTATCTCGACGCTCGGCGCACAGTAAGCCGTGCCACCAGCTTTTGAACCTTGTACTTATCAGCAATCGTTGTTATCTGCAATCGTTGACACCTAAATTTTATGCTCCAAAGAAGCATCGATGATATATGTAATGTTATTTCCCAACGAATGAGAACCGAAAAACTGATTCAGTGATAAGCAAATACCTCGCAATGCTCATGAAAGTCAATCTGTAGCATAGTATAACAATATTATACTATTGTGTACTTACTGCTTAATAAAACTTATATTCTCCTAAATTCTAGTTAACCAAAATATAGCGAAACAAAACGGAATATCCTTACATTCCTTGTCTTGTAATTGTGATGCCACCGAGAAATCTTCTTGAACCCGCCATTTGCTTCTCACTAAAATATAAAGATAGTTTTAATTTAAATTGACATTCGTGTCCCGATCACTACTTTACACCGCATTCACTTTATCATTTTATTAGCCATCAATCTCAAATTTTTTAGTTTTTCACATCAAATTAATCTTGAACATTACCAGACAATAAAATCTGTAAATCCGTTTACCACAGGACCACTACCAGTAAAGGATCACGAGATCGAACATATTTAAAAAGTACAGGGACACGACAGTTCAAAGGAACTGAATGTTTTATTGCTACCAATAACATTTTAAACGTTTTCAACCTGGGAGTAACGATGTTCGTAGTACGGCATCGCAATAGTAGCGGCCCTCTATTCCCACAAATTGCACTGCTGTGGAGTGTTACCTTCAGCAACATCAATATCAGCATTCGAAATCCCAGACCCAACGTGACTAGACGATTGACTGACGCTACTTGTAGACGCTTTCATACTGCCGTTACCGCCAATACCTCCTGAATCGTCTTTGGCACTTGCTTCATGACAATCAGCACCTTCGTATGCGCCAGTAAACATGAGCAATAGAATAAACTCGTTTAACTAATATCTGAAGCCGTATTCTCAACACATGACAGGACATAGTATCATTATTTAAAAACACACCTATTTCTAGCTATTACTACGCGTATCGTTTAGAAGCACTTGCTCTGTAGCACGTATTTTTTACATACAAGCATATTCTTAATCCTAAGCGTACCTAAGAATTACCTTATACCTAAGCCTACTGCTCTTTACATGGGCCGCTAAACTAACAGCGAAGGTTAAATCGGTATAAACTCAGCGATATCTTTTCCAAATAGAACTTTTCGAGCTATAGATGTCGAGGCCCATGTTACTTTAAGGGGCACCCTTAGGAATACGTTTTTCCAACGCTTAGGCTTAGGCTTAGGAATACGCTTAATATACTGTTACGCCCCTTAAAGTAACATTGGCCGATGTCGATATAGCACTGACTGTTCATGCAACATTATCTATAATTGGAATCAAAAATAACGTATTTTAAACGCTAAATTAGTTTTCAAAGAAAAAAACGTGCCACATAACACGTTGAAGCAACAAATATACACTTAAATATATTCATGCTATCAAGAGTGGATGATCACTCTTTATAACAAGAGTGTGCAACTGGGTACATTCTGTGTACTACAGAATGTACCAGCGCGCGTCGCATATTTGTTCGACCCCCCCTCAATCAGGAGGGGGGTTTAAGTAAAACATTAACAGTATGCTTCAGTACACCTACCCCCCATAAACATGGAGGGGCGTTTACAATTTGCTCCTAGAATTACTACGACATACAACTGCTTACAAACCCCCTAAGCAAGGGGGGTAGGCCAAAACCGCAACGCGTGCCGGGTACATTCTTTAATACACAGAATGTGCCCAGTTGCATACTCTTGTTATAAAGAGTGATCATCCACTCTTGATGCTATTAAGCAGTCCAAGATCAATATATTGCACGCTTAACGTTCTAGACAATGTGCAGAGCCGTCATTTTAAAACTTACAACTTTTAAGCCCGCATTATACAGTATTAAGCTAACCGTAAAACTGTAGCGCAATACAGATCCGCTCAAGTTATAGATATTTTCAATCATAACACTAAATTCATTCAAACAACACTGACTAGCGCATTTTAATTACACATATTGCACACGAAATCACAATATTAACAATAAATACTGGCCGTGAGATCCGATAAAACTGTATGCAGTTGTACAACAAACTATGATTTTCAAAAACTCTGGTCAAATATTTAAGCACACAAAATGAAATATTTCTTATTGGGGGGGCGGGGGTTCGGGGGGGTTTTTTGTTTTTTTTGGGGGGGGGGAGGTGGATGTCCGTCCGTCCGTCCGTCTGTCTGTCCGTCCGAAAAGAATCTCAGGAACGGCTGAACCGATTTTGATAAACTTTTTTTGGTCGAAAGCCAATTATCCTGGGGTGTTAACCTCGCATTGGGGTTTTAAAATTTTAAGCCGTTTATTAGCTACAGGCTCATTTGCATAATTAATTAAGCCTAAATTAGGACTTTCCACAATATTTCACTAATTATTACAGTTAGAAGCGATCTAGTTGTAGCATTAAAGGGTTTTTGGGTGCGAGCAATCTGCGTAGACTGTTTACAAACCTCCAAAACCGATAATTGAGCAGTTAGCTAATAGATAATTTGCATATTAGCATAGTTTATAAGCCTAAATTAGGACTTTTTACAATCTTTCACTAATTATTAAAAGCAATATAATTTCAGCACTAAAGGGTTTTTTGGTGCGAGGAATTTGAATAAATAGTTTACAAACATCCAAACCCGAGAATCGAATAGTTAGCTTATAGCTAATTTGCATATTAGCTTAATGGACAAGACAAAACTAGGACTTTTTAAATTATTTCAATAATTATTAGGGTTTACTGAAGGTTTTTGGGTGCGAAGAATCTGAATAAATTGTTTTCAAACCTCCAAAACCGATATTTGAATAGTTACGTAATAACTAATTTGCATATTAGCTTAATTGACAAAACAAAATTAGGACTTTTTAAATTATTCCAAAAATTATTAGAGTGGCTGAAGGGTTTTTGGGTGCGAGGAATTTGAATAAATAGTTTACAAACATCCAAAACCGATAATTCAATAGTTAGCTAATAGTTAATTTGCATATTAGCTTAATTGCTTACATACGTTCGAGCTTCGCTCAATAAATGTAGTCCCACTACGACTGGTTTGCCATTCAATAAACGATTCCGTCAATAAATACCTGGATAGCAATAATTATTGATCATAATCGCAATCGGTCACGAACCTATGTCAACATTCAGCACAAAGACATTATCCAAATTCAAACGTCATTAGAATTTTAACGAAACTCAAACCTGCTTAGGAATCGTGTTAAAAATAAAACGCTATTTTACACGTTTTTTGCGTTTAACACAACTTTCAAATCGTTTTTTGTAAGTGAAGGAATTCTGACATGAGCAACTAGAGTATAACAAAACCCTGTTACGTAAACGCTTTTCGCGTTTGTGAAAACTCTGCTTTAGCATTAAACGTAAAATTAAATTACAACATTATGCAATCTTGACCTATGTGGCAATATCATCAAGGTAAATCTGTCATCTCTTTGATTTCATATATCTTTTGAGACCGATCGTATACTGTTCGACATAAATCTGCGGCACGTGTCATCGTAGGAACAATATCAGGCGTCTGAACTTCACCACGCAAACTTTCGATTAACTGAAATAAATATAAACAATCCAGGGCGGTGAGGCATTCTTACAATCATAACATCAAAACAATGGTAAATCCTTTTTTGCCCGTCAAAAATAAATATCGCAGATTATATAACTTATTTGAATCTCAAACACCATTGAAGTTTGCTGGCAATTTAAGCAAATACATACCTATCTACGGTACGTGTCCAAAAACGCTGAAACTGAAGAACATATTACTGTAAACACATTCTATTTCTACTTACTGGTTTTCGATATGGTAACGTATGCACAGCAACGTGAACTGCTTTTCGAACAAGCCATGGATGGAATTTTGCAAGAGTACGATCATATGCACTATTCGCAATTGCAGCAGTTGACGAATTATCATCAGACGCTTCAATTATGCCCGATATGAATTCGGCGATAAATGCGAGCGCTCGGTGAAGCCCAAAACAACAAAAAACTAGTAGCGACCAAATAAACTCAAAATGGTGAAGGAAATAAGATGTATAATGAAAACGCCAAACGCAATGTTACTACTAAAACATATCACAAAACGTTGGTGTTGATCCCTGATGGAGAGGGTGTTGACCTAGGCACACCCGCATGGATCCGCCAGCGAAACGAAACAGAAGTTCAGCTAAGATGAAGATCAGTTATTTCGACTCAATGAAGCATGTTCATAAAGAAACTTCACAGCAAATAGATTACAGGTACGTATATTGATAAAAAGCAGAAAATATACGCAAAACAGCTTAATTTTGTCGTTCAGCTTAAAATTTCAATACATTCACACAAGCAAAAAAATTAAACGGTAAAACCTCTGTTCTTATTAGATCGTTAAAATCGATTTACCTCAACAGGGTTCGACTTCCATTGGGCAATTTATGACTATCATCAACTAGTAAATTGTTGGTTTTCTCGTATTCAAGCATTGACTCAATGGACGCATAATGACTGGCCGCTGACGATTGCAGATGTGTTTCCAAAATTTCAACTTTCGACGCTATATCCGAGTGAACAAACGAAAATAACCGACTTAGAATAGGAAAAATCCTAAAAAATAATTAATTCAAAATCACCAGCGTATATAAACTACGAACAATGTTAATAAAAACTACGTCCAGGCAAACTACACTAGTAAGATCGAAATGAAGCATTTATGCTATATATAAAGTGCGATTCGACCGAATCATCAGTTCCCGCCCTGCTTCAACAAACAATCAACATCCGGCTTCGGTGCTCAACATTTCCCCAGATTTATTGCTGAAAAATTAAACGATTATTTCAGAATAAAATCACAATACATCACAGTGAGATTTGTTCGAAATAACAACAGACCAATCACCGTGCAGGAACGAACTTGTAACAAAACAAGCACATAATTCTAAATTACATATTATATATAGTGTTGAGTCTATGTCCAAAATAATTACAGAAGCCCCAAGTGTTTTTACCGTTGGACTCAAAGTGGCAGTTTAAAATCTCACACCAGCATAGTTGAACAACAATCATGTCATAAATTCATTACAAATAGAGAATTAATAAGTAAACAGAAA
Source organism: Enoplolaimus lenunculus (assembly GCA_030248215.1). Lineage (NCBI taxonomy): Eukaryota > Metazoa > Nematoda > Enoplea > Enoplida > Thoracostomopsidae > Enoplolaimus > Enoplolaimus lenunculus. The sequence goes on along the minus strand of JASANG010002512.1, from coordinate 31,597 downwards.
ACAAAAAACTTAACTAAAATATGCTCAGCGTTCAATAAAAAACGGAAATAAATCTGCTAATGTCGCTCGAGCAAACAATGCATATCTCCGCTACCACTGCATTCCACATTCTTACACTTATACGTGCACAGCAATAACTATTACAGAAGCACTTGAAACGTTCTTGTTTATGTTATTCTATTTAAAAACATAGCTAGTTTTCAAAATAAAAAAATTCACTTACTCATTAAGACTCTTGTACGCCAGTATATATTCGACCAAATCAACATCAGATTCTGATTTTGAGATTGCATTTTCGAAATGCTTACAAATTATGGGTAACGAAAATACTACCGGAATCGAAGGAGAACGCGTCTGTTTGGTTGGCGACAGACAAGGTGATTCAGTCATGACAATTGTACAAAATTAGTAAATCTTAAATAAGTTAGCACTATAAAACCTTCGAAACATAAATAACCGCAGTACAGGGATCGAGATGCCGCTCTTCTTATTTAATTTCAATATAAACCTATACGGGTGAGATTCAAAATTGCTTCTGTCCGCACAATTTCGCAATTGGCAATCGGTTTCTAACAGTTTATTACATAGCAAATTAAAATTTACAATTTCGACCTGGCAAAATAGTCTAAAACGTAAGTTTACTCTATTGCAATCATGCGGAACAACAGTCCAGAACACCTCTATTAATGCGTCGAAATCGGCAAACATCATTATCCAATACCAAATTGGAATCCGGACAAAGCGCATCGCGTGGGACAGTTTTCCCGCACAGAATGTACCCAGTTACGTATGCATACTCAATTACTTCTTTTCACCCCAAGCAATAAGTGATGACTAAAGCGCCTGACACAGAACGACAACCTGTACAAGCGACAAGCAATAACACTACCTTGCAAACCTGGTTTCACGTAAAACTTTGATTGTCAAGCCTTTTAATCCAATATAAAGAGTTTCATATGTGTAAGACGCTCAATGAAAACCAATGAAACCAATTTTAAATACACGCCAAAGTATCATAAATTTACTTTAAATACTCATATACTGCAGCAAAAATAATAAAAACTTATGCCTGGTAGTGGCAAGGGTACGACCGGAGGTCTGCCTCCGGCTCCGGCAGAAAATCGGCCTCCGGCTCCGGTTTAATTTTTGCCGAATGTTTCAACAATTTTGGTATTGAAATTTTGCAAAATTTATCTCTTTAGCACGTTTCGTTTCACTTTTGTCACAATTTTCAGAAAAGAATTTCTGAAAGTTCGCAGAAAATTAGCGTAAAATCAAACAACTTAACAACATATTACAGATATTGGATAAAACTAACTAATTATCCATCATTTTTACTACAATCATAATTTCGCCGCACCTCCTGCTCTAGCTCTGGCAAGTTTCGTTGACCTCCGGCTCCGGTATCTTTAACCTCCGGTTGCACACTGGTAGTGGCATTTCAAATTACGGAAAAAATGATTCGCCAATGACCTAAAGTCAATACTAGCAATTCTCAGGAGTCGGCATTTACTAATCCCAATTTCTCGGTTCCCAACAAACTGTAGTGCAGCAATAAATAAACAAAAACATTAACGTCGCAGAATAATTATATAGAAAACTAACACAGACAACAGTATACAGCATTATTAGAAATGAATAACACAACATTCAATACAATAAGAAACTAGCAGACGTAGAGAATAGGTCCCAAGCAGTTGACGGCGTGAGTCGTTTTCTTATAATCTTTAACCTTCCCAATTTTATTATAATAAGTCGTTCTATATTTTTAAAAGCATACTTTACAGCGCAGACCAGCGTCAAAGAAAAGTTTCAACCTGGATTCGAAACGGCTGATAATCTTTCGTCACCCAGACAAGCGGGCAGATTTTAAAACACTTTCATAATATTACCTTAGCTTTGTACAGAGCCGAATTCATGTTAGCAACGCTCTTGTTCTACTCAAAATAAACTACTTTTTAAAATTTATCGCTTACTTCCAAGTTTCAGATTGTGGAAACAAATTAACTTCTATAAAATTTACGATTGTTCGTAAAGGCACACATATGCCCACCAAAGACTAAGACGTGGAAAATTGCAATTACACAGTCCAATTACCGTGTACCTAACGGAAACGCCCAATCATCGTTTTATTCCGCTCCAAGCACTTCCGAACAAGAAACAAACCTGCCACAACCCCCATGCTCAATTCAAAACACTTTCTAGGTTGACGATGATGTCGATAATTTCTTTAAATGATCCATGAATACTTGCAACGATACATCGTCTGTGAATACTGGAGCGCCACCATCTTGTCCAACGCCCCATTGGTTGTTGTGTGTAAGCGACGGGTTCACTTTTGACAATAAGAATCTTGCCTGAAATGAAACCACAATTTTATTACCCAAATTAAGGCAAAAGCACTACATAGCTGCGGTTTTTGAAACTAATTAATCTGATCAAACGATTAGTTACAATAAAAAATTATAAACAAAACTAAAAATTTGTTGCAATCAAAAACATTATGAAAAAATTTTAAGTATTAACTTAAAATACTTAAGTATGTAGCTATACTGAATAGAATCTGTATTTCTGAAACTCTACTTTAATACTACGTCATACTTAAGTATATGCTAAACAACCACTTAATCAATCCATCGTTTTTACAAGCTTATATACTTAAGCTTGGCAAATACTTAAGTGCATAACTTAGTAAATACTTTATTACGATTTTGGAAACCCAACCAAAGTTGCAGGAACACAGCTTTTAAAGATTAAGCCTTCAAAGCAAGATTACCAAAACCTGTTTTCAAACTCGTTTAGTTTAAACCAATCATTCCATTTTAACCTACAAGTAGGCTTTCGAATCAAGTCCCTTCTGTGTTTTACCTGAGATCCTTCGTACTCCGTCACAATGTAACGCGGCATCGGAAACCGAGTCTGTAAAATTTCTGCCGCGTCTGAGATTGGCGCTTCTAATAGCTGTTTGAAGCTTGCATACTGCGGATCTTCAGCATATCCAGCTTTTTTCCATGCATCGATGGTCTAAAACTCAAGTAAAGTAAATACAACAATCAAAATATCTCTCTTTGAAAACTTAACGTCAGGGTGCAGTCGGAATTCCGATTCCGATTAGAATTCCGATTCAAAACGAGTTCCGATTCCGATTGCACAATAAATCGGAATTCCTACATTTTAATTTTAGCCATACTTGCTGTGATATGTTGTATAAAAATTCTGCATCATTTATCTGTTAAATTGTTTTCGATGAGTTAACTTATCAATAATTGATTGTAGTTTAGTTTTACAGAGCCGAAAAATGATTGCCAATTTGTTCTTGCGACGTTTTTGAGAATAAATTGTTGCCGGTTAACACACCCTAAACCAATATTATACTTGTTAATACAAATTATCCGTATAGTAACAAAATTTGTAGCTCCGATTCCGATTCCGGTATAAATTTGCTGTTCCGATTCCGATATAAACCAGTTCCGTTTTGCACCCTGCTTAACGTCATATAATACGGCATCCACGTCGCATTATTTTATTTCAATACATAACACTCGGCAATATAACATTGGCCAACTTATCCAAACCAAGAATCGCTGCTGAGTCTTAAGCAAGGATCTGCATGCAATTCGACAAATACGCGAGTTGGACAGAATCTACCCATCATGCGTTGCGCTGAACCCCACGCGGGTAAAACTATATATTATAATTGTCACAACCAAAACAGACGATTATACTGTTATGATGAAAAACATTCTGCAACAACATAATAATCTAAATTTATCATTTTGGCTAATAACTAACGCAAGATACATATTCACTAGTGTGTAGCACCTGGAGCCAGTTGGTGATAGGCAATAGCTTTTGAAAAGTGAATGATCAACTTTAAAATTCTGTAGTTTTTTTGTTTGATTTGTCCTACCTATGTGCCAATTTTTTGCTCCGCTATTATGGTAGTTTGTACGTTTTCTCCGTTTATTTAATTAAACAAATTCAATTTTGGCATTCGTCAACCGGAATGTCTTACCTGTCCATGATATATCACAACGTGAAAATAATCATCCATAAGTAAAATTGTATCTGGTTGAATGCTGCTTGTATCCAATAACGCTGGTTGCGGTGGGCCGTTAAACGAATACGAATACAGAACTGGTTGTATCATTGTAAGACACTGCGAAACGTCTTCAGTGAAAAGGGTATGCCTGAAATACACAGATAAATATTAAAAACAAACACAAAAACACTAGCAGCACAAAAAATCTCAGCAAACCTAAACTACACAGTAGAAATAGCAAACAATTTTTCCAGCTGGTCGCCACTACTTCTACCGCTGACTCCAACATTAACCCACCGTATTTTCACGAATTTCGTTATGAACGAACAAACTGACATAATATTTTCGCAATAAACTGTCGCACACCAGTATAATTACCCAAAATCCATGTACGCCTGATCTAAATTTTGTTTCAAATTGAATAAGCCTAAAAAGTATGCTTTAACTCAATTTTAAACTTTTAAAAACTAAGTTCGTTGCCAGTGAGTAGTCAGCATTTTATTTCGAGAGCGTATAATCTGATAAAAATTTGTTGAAATCTAGGTTCTAAAACATCATTCTAAATTCTGTTAAAACTACTTGTTTCTTGTCCCTCCAGTAATGTTGTGAGGAGATATATCCCACTATACTTTCCTTCGTGAACGCTCTTCATTATTGTGCATACCTATAAAACATAGTTTCATCCGGTGAGCTGTTAAACACTTGTAGGAACTGCGATCGGCGTAAATGAAACATAAACTGCGGATACAACGAAAATTGTTCAGACAAACGGAATGACTCAGGTGAATCTTTGTGATATTCGCCAAACTTTTGACACTGAAATGATTTAAAAAATTTATCAATATTGTAACTACAGTTTATGTTACAAATTTTGGACATTACAACTAATATAACAGTAGTCAGCACTGCCAAGCAAATTTTTTTGGCGAGTTCACACGGTACCGGGAGACAATTATATTAAAACTTGATACCTGTGAGCACACGGGTTAAACCCGGTTCTAAATTTAGACCAAAATTTCTACGGCTAACACATTCGTTGTTAAACTGATACAAATTCCTTTTGCTCAGTAAGGTTAATCACAAGGAAGGTACATAGCTCGTCTGCCATACGCTATCAAAATGTCTAATAATCAACGTTAAAAGAATACTTCAGCACCTTATCGGATACCCGATATTATATATATTTTAAAATAATTTATTATTTCGCTGTATTTTTAGCATGCTCAATGTTTTCGTCTGTTGTAAAGTTGATAATTGCTGCGTATGAACTGAATATTTAATGGAAAAATGAGTTTAACTCTCGCTCGCTTGCATAAGTTAAAAATAGCTGAAAACGTATCAAAACTGAGATCTTCTTGGCTTGCCCAGAAATGTAACCACAGCAAGACGTTAAAGACGATCACTACTTGTAAAAAGCAGTTTTATGATATTAGGCATTACTACAGTAAATAAACGGTATCCGGTAAGTTTATACCAGATACTTGGACAAAATACGGATATCACTCTTTGCCGGATATTACACCGGAACCGGATATCCGGTTGCACTATGTTCAGCCCATCTTGAACCTCCTCACATACCAATTTAATCAAACTCCTATCTAGCCAACGCAACGCGTCCGGAGTGTCATTTTCATTCATCGCACGCCATATTGCCAATCGAGCAACCATCACAGCTGCGGCTTCTTGATCAAATCCCGCTGAGATGTACGGTAAATTAATTGATGCATCTGCCCAACTGAAACACAAAACAAAAATGTTCAACTATAAAAACGTGCCGAAACCGAATTAATCTACAAACAATGAATTTAATTCAGCATTGCGTATACATTTCTACAGCTTTCACACTCTGTGCCAAACTTACGCAAAACTGCTAAAAGAATCTTCAGATATATTCGTATAGAAAAAGTTGGGTGAAATATGTTTCTACCTTATTTTAGTCTTCTTACGGTGTATCTACAAAATCATAGTTTTGACCAAATTTACCCAGCAATCAGTTCAGTGTCTTCTAATAACGGTCTAGTGACCAGCGGGCAGATAATGCGCCCTTCAAATTAAGAAATTTTGCTTGGGTATTGAAAATGCCATAGAGTAAGATTGACAATTGCCAAATTTCAAATTTTGTGGCACGCGTTAGGGTAGGGATAACGAAAACATTACCCTACATATACATTTATAAACAATGGTACAGTCTATGTATATGTGTGTGACTATTGAAATTAATTGCATTATCGTATGCTAATGCCTACAGTTTTGTGACTGGCAATTACGCGTGCACTTTTGCAAATTTCTGTAATTGTATTTCATATGAAAATTTTAATGCACAGGTCTTTAGTTGACCTTTAAAATACTTGTATTTGTATAACACATAACACTCTTCAAAATAGCATTTAGTTCTTTAGAGACGTTAAGATTTCGCACGAGACTGCAAAAGTGTAGGCTTGAATGCTTTGGCCTAATCTTTTGCTTAAGCTTAGGCTTTGCGCGATACTTTTTCTAGTTCGCTTCGTATCAAACGTTACGGAACCAGTGGAATCAATTTCTTCTTGGGTTGGATAAAAACTGAGTACATATATAAATTTTCCAGCTTGCTTCGTATCAGACGCAAAACTAGGGCGGCTGACTGCAATGGACTTGGTATAGTGCGGCAAATTCGTTGCATAATAGTGGGTTAACTGTTTCACATACCAACTGTCTCGTACAAAGTTCGGGTCACTCTCCCTTTGGGGCCGTCCCGTTTTCCACAGCAAAAAAGTAGAATTACATTTTCTATTATTTTGCTGCTTAGGTTAAGGATTATTGTTAAAATTATTTAGACTCTGTATCAATTCAAGCATAGACACTTAAACTTTTCATAAGTTTTTCTATTCTTCTCCGTATTGTCAGTTTTGCTACAAACTGTTAACCGTCCTTAATGCTCAAGCAATCGATAGATATACAACATTCATGTCTGTTAAACAATTTATTTTTTATGAATGTGAAACTTTGTCGGGAATAGTGTTAACCCTACCCTAACGCCTGTCGCAGAGCCCTTTGTGACACGTGTTAAAGCAGAGTCAACGAAAATAGTATTAAGGTAGCGTTAACGAGTGGCAAATTCGAAAATTGCTACTCGTCAACCCTACCTATGACATTTTCTGATCCCTAGCAATATTTGTTATTGTAAACGGCGTATAAGTGCGTCAAAAATATTTCTACTAATTTAGAATAAAGTGCGAGAAACACTGAGTTATAACCACTTGAAAAACAGAATGAGTTCGTATAACACTTAATCTCCAGTTTTCACACATGGCATGAGAATGACCGATTATATTCTACAATCGTCATAAGGCAAAACTACGTTAAAAGAACAGATTTTGTATCAATAATCAGTAACACACAATCATTACGCAGTGAGTTCAGTCTTCAATATAACTTGTGTCGCTTATTTGCTCATGTTGATCTGCATTCAACCTGTCAAATCTGTCTTCTTGTCATACTCAAACAAGGAGGGTCTGGGGACGTTTCCATCCCCAGACCTGACTAGGGTTACGAAGAATACCAACGGCGTAAAATCCTAGGGTACCACAACTGAGGTTCTAAACTGCAATTACAACCTGCCGTGCATGAATGATGCTCTGAACTAATCGACATATTTTATGCCCCACGTTTGGTTTTCAACTTCATGGTGAACCGAGACAGCGCGCAAGAAGCTGTGTCCTGGTTTCAAATACTTGAACACAATAGTTTCAGCCGAAATGTAAGTCGCATTCACTCCGCATAGCATGGCGGAAAACAATATCCAATTTTCGTTTTCGAACGTGCAATTATCAAGCCCAATAACAAACTATTTCACAGAACTAATTAGCAGAAAAAATTGCCAGAAAGCGACCGCAATATCTCCAACGCACCTACTAGAAATCACATCGAGCCATAACATCGCAGAGTAGCGCTGGCCGATCGCAGTGTGTTGTTGACCTAGAAGGATAAACTTTCTTTGAATGCAATAATTGGTGCAGTGAAAACGTAGCTTTTTATTCCACGCAAGCAGCACAACATTATGACTTTTGAGATCGGCCGAAACACGAGCTATTTGTTATCTGATGCCCTTCTTCGGAACCTGTTGGTATTCTTCACGAACCACTCTTGCTCTACTGTTATGATTTTCTTGTTGTGCGCACAATTCAGAAGTATCTATAGTGTGGTATAGATCTGTTTCTTTTGTGTGGACGTACGATGCAAAACACTGTTCCCACTCTTTGTGGTCCAGACATGGTTCTTTCGTCAACAGGTGCTGGAATATTTTGCGGGTCGGCACTTTCAATCGCTCAAGACACCTTGTTATCTGTACTGAACTCGAAACCGGGTTTGAAAAAGCCTTTGCACACGTGCTCCACTTCTCCGTTTTTCTTTTTGGCGTAATAATAAAGCGCTCGGTTTCTTCTTAAGTTGTCTGACGCAGGTGTTGCCCTCTCTGTCAGTTGCCTTCACTAACTCCCGTAAAAGCATTCATTGCCCTTTCGGTCAGTTGCCATCACTAACTCCCGTATAAGCATTCGTTGCTGATCGATGCTGGCGCGCCAGTAGCTGTTGTAAGTCACGAGTCTATTTTCCTCAGTAACTCTATTGCGACACATTAGCACATAACGGCTGGGATGAAACATCGGATGTCAATTGGTGACAGTGAAATGGCCGCCCGACGCCATAATCAAATAACGGAACAGTTGCTTACGGATTTGACGCTGGCCGATGAAAAGTATTATGCGAACATCGCAGTGTAGTAGCATAGTAATCTGGTGATTGATAAACCTCATACGCTAAGGACCAGTTGTTTCTGTCATTAAATGCAGAGCAACAAATTGTTCGATCACATTGCTGAGAAAACTGGTCACTCATGACGCGCGGACTAACCATTCGTCGAGATGGGTTGGGGTGCTCAGCTATTTTAAACCTAGGTGCGCCAGCTCAGTTTTGCCACTGTTGATGTCTCCAAAACTACGCTAATGGAATGCTGCTCTGCAGCCAATATAGCGGTTAGTTCGCATGCACAATCAACAATGCTGTTTACGATCAACCCAGCTGCCTGTGCAATAGCCACTGACGGCCATAGCACAACGTTGTTCGCAAAGGTCTTCTGAAATCGGTACCACGGAAGTGTACTGATATTCGAAAGACATGAAGACAAGTCCAAGGCATTTTTATCAGCTTTGAGCTTGATTTAAGTGAAGCCATCAAGTAACGCAACAACAAATCCGTGCTCTTGAAGTATGTGACGTTCTTGGGTATGGAACAAGACTGCCGATCGTTACCAAAAATACAAGTACATGTCTACTGTATTTTTATTAAGCATCTGACGACCATGGTAGTTATCAAAGCAAACAACTGCAGGCCAATAATCGTATAAATGCTTTTCCCCACTTGACCCTCGGAACATTGTTAACTGTAAAATCTTATAAACAACATTTCGAAGAAAACCACAGACGCAAACGTATGGACGCACCCAGTAATTATTAACACCGCAATCGCATACGTTTGCTTGTGTCTGCCCACGAGACCTGAGCACAAGCTCGGAGTTTCGCAAAGCGTTTTATGTTTTGTACTTTGGGGTCGAAAGGTGGATGTCCGTCCGTCCATCCGAAAAGAATCTCAGGAACGGCTGAACCAATTTTGATAAACTTTTTTTGTTTGAAAGCCAATTATCCTGGAATGTTAACCTCGCATTGGGGTTTTAAAATAGTAAACCGTTTATTAGCTACAGGCTAATTTGCATAATTAGTGAAGCCTAAATTAGGGCTTTCTATATTATTTCGCTAATTATTACAGTTACAACTAAGCAATCTAATTTCAGCATTAAAGGGTTTTTGGGTGCGAGAAATCTGAGTAGACTGTTTACAAACCTCCAAAATTGATAATTGAATAGTTAGCTAATAGATAATTTGCGTATTAACATAGTTTTTAAGCCTAAATTAGGACTTTCTATATTATTTCGCTAATTATTACAGTTACAAGCATCTAATTTCAGCAATAAAGGGTTTTTGGGTGCGAGGAATTTTAATAAAATATTTGCATACCTCCAAAACCGCTAAATGAGTAGCTATCTAATAACAAATTTGCATATTACCTTAATTACTCACGTGTGTTCGAGCTTCGCTCAATAAATGTAGTCTCACTACGACTGGTACATTAGTATGCGCAAGAAACTGTTATGTATGAAGAAATTTATCGCTCATCATAGACCTAAAAACCTTTTGTCCTGATAGTGATATAGACCAAAGCAACAAGCCAAACCCTTTCTGAACTAAAAACCTTACTTCCGTGCTGTTGTCGTTACACGAATGCGCTTCTGGCCATTTGGATGTTGATATTGTGTTATAAACTGCATACAACCGCGTCCTCCTTGCGGCACAGGCGCCCCATGCTAGAATAAAACCGGCAAACTATTGTTAAAAACTGAAACGTACGAAGTATACGTAGACTTGAGGTCGAGAACTACAAGTTATAACCGCACTGATACTGTATTAATTTTAATACTTTGTTGCAGGCAACTTTACTGAAATTTTGTTACAATAAAACAATTTTCATAATTCTAGAAACGAATCAACCCTCAGAAGCCGTATTCTCCATTGTGTGCAGCACCTATTCCTTGTCAGCAATAAGTCTTGAAACACGTGACTGGCGATAGGTTTATATCAGAAACCTTGTAAAGTTTCATTGTTGATTTAATTAAACCATATTCTAAAATGTGTGTATGACCTATCAGCAGTTAGTGATAGGTCGTGTAACTTTGCAACTATAACAATTTTGAGATCTGCAATTGCACATGTACGGCAGTTTGAGAACCTGTCACTAAGTGATGATAGGCGCTATACGCATCTGGAATATGAGCTCATAAGTTATATAATCTATCACCACTTTGCGATACGTACTACGCACATTTTGACCATAAACGCACTGCAATAATCTACGTCTCAAAATTTGTTAAAACATGTGGCTTGCTATACATAAATCTACCATATACGTGCTAGCTAGCCGCAAAACACGCTGTTAATTAAGCAACACACTAGTTTCTTTATAATACACACTTCCTATTGAGTTACAAACTCAAGTTCGGTAAAACATGCCACCTACTAGGATTATAGAATAATAATTGAACAACTAAAAATCTATTTTAATAATTCAAACGGAACGTATTCGCGTTGAAAGTGCCAAAAACTAAGAGACCCCGTCATACACCTCGAAACATCTTTGCTTTATACCGAATGGGACTGATCTGTGACATCATCTGGCTCCGGTTAAGACATTTTTGACATTCAGCAGATAAATAATTAACTTTTCTTACTAATCATTAGACAATGTTAAACTGTTAAGATCACACAGTGTCATTCAACACCACGTACGTAATATGGCTTTGTATATTTCAAAATCTGCTGCTAAACACGACAAGTAACCAAATACGTAACAAATGAGTTCATTATACCTGAGTCTGACACTTAATAAGTTAATGGGTACTTCAACTGCGAAGAAGGCACAGGTTTAATAACTTGCAATTTCAGTTAAATTTCTAATTAAACTACAGTGGTGTCACTATTATTTGACGTATGCTATTTCTCATTTCGACTTTAAAACTCCGGTTTTCGATCCATGCCCTATTTTCAACGCTTAAAGCAAAAAGTGTGAACAGATAGCCACCCGCTGCAGCTATAATAAATTTATTCTCACTAACTACTTAACCTTCACAATTGATCTATTCGGGATCAAAGATACCTTGTATTATAGCACGATAACGCAGCATTAAGATGCACCACTACCACCATACAAAAACAAAAATGTCTAGAAAAAATGTACCTGCAACTACCACTACCATTACCCGCATTCAAACAACAAAATGTATTCAACAACAGAAATTAACTTCGCCAAAATCTAAACACCATTAATAATCTCGACACTTTTGTTTCGTTGCCCGACAACATTTTTACCGTATTATTTCATCTATTCTTACCTGATTCGCGACTTCTAGCAATACAGCTACAGTCGTATTTGGCGATAAGGAACAAAACTTCCATTGACACGTTCCCCCCATTCCCATTTCTTGCTGATCGCTTACGCACTGATTGCGCACTTTTAGATTCGCACAACATCCAATAGCTCCTTCGAGTTTGATTTCACGACTTGTCTAAAAATGATAATTCGGCTTTCAAAATATAAATGCTAGTTCGCTCCGTATTATAAGGTACAATTTCTTTAATTTTTGCATAAGCAAACTGCAGTGTCTATGCACCAATTCCAAGAAAAATTTTGTAGACTGCCGGTTTTCTCTAAATTTAAGAGGTGTATCTTTGAATCAACAAAACAACCAATTATTGATTTTACAAAATAAATGTCAAAAGTTAAGATCACATTAAATCTCAATGAAATTCAAACAGCAAGCGAGTCAAAACTTACCAATTCATGTTCCCAATAACTATTCCACCTACAGTGACTAACTTTAATTTCCATCGTTGCGTTAAATCCCATTTTCAAGTGTCCATTAGCATCTTTGTCAAAAACTTTCTGGTATGTTTGTTTGAACAACGAAGAATCGAACGAGTCTGCCATCACAATATGACCGCTGCAAAACAAAATTTACGAAACAGAAATCATGAGTTAAATCTACCCGATGTATTATAAAATCTATCAGTTCAATAAAACTAAAGCATTCATCAGTTCGGACACAAACCTGAGCTACGCTATAATACGAATAAAAACAGTGCTTCAATATCATTTTCTTTTCAGGTTGTGCTCTCTACGTCTTGCACTACATCAGGTCTTACTTTTTATAACCCATTGCCTGCTGTTGAGAGCCGGGAATGTTACGATATGGCCGCTGTACGTCAGACTGACCGCATGTGACTTACTTTGTACTATTGCACATCGATTTCATTTCATGCAGCCCAATTTGATCCAAAGAACACGCATAAATGTCAATGACATGACCATTTTTCACTGCCCGATTCGCCAGTCCTTCATAATGCTAAAACAAACAAAGCGACAGCTAAAACAAACAACGCGACATATACTTATACTAAATCCTAGTAATAACATAAACTACAAACCAAAACACCCTTGATTTTAAATTCAGCGTGTGGCTAAATAATTGTAGAATTCAAAACAAAATAAAAAAGTCGAAAGCGCAAAGAGAAAACAATAACTGAAACAATACAATAATCACTAGCATCGCATAACTTGAAACCCAAACAACAAAACTGCAACACATGAATATAAGAATTTGTTAACATATCATCTAGACTTTCAGAGCCACAAGTCAATATCCATTTTCAAGTTTTTGTAACATCAATACCTTTACAGCTTTCTTCATGTATCTAGCATTGTCTTCTTTAATATCGTTCCACGACCGTATGACATTTTTAAATTCGTTATCAATTACAATCCCAGGGCCTTCGGTACACGGCCCGCCCGCAAACAACATGATTCGAGCACCAGTATTCGGAAAGCAAACCTGAAAAACAAATCAAAATTGGTTAAAAGTGCTTGCTTTAACATTCAACCAAACACTGTCTAAATCAGGTAATGGCAATATTGCCCCCAGGTTAAAAACAAACGTTCTTATCATGACCTAAATATAAAATACGTTACTTCCAAACGTTTATTAGTTTCTACAGTACTCAGAAAATGCTACTACTTCAACAGAAAGCAAAGATGATAGATGAAGTTACCTCTAACAGCGTTACGCCCACCGCAAGCGCCGCCCCAGTACAGCGAAGAGGTCGTTGTCCCTGGGCGACCGGCCACGGATCGCATTGTATTTCTTCAATTAAATCATTCATTGACATATCACACTGATGAATCGGTTGTAAAAATCTGCAATATTATACATTTTAAGCAACTAATTGTGTTCAAGTTAGCCTAAAAAACCATGCAAATTGATTGTTTCGGGATTTTTATGCCAATATACATAAGTGTTGAAACAAAATTTACAGCGATTCAAACGATAGTGAATGCTTAAATCCGACATACGTACTTATTTGGCGGTGGTCCCTGCTGCTTGTTCGGATCTTGAGGATGTTGCTGCTGCGGTGGCATTTGTTGCTTTACTGCTCCCATTCCAAGGACTTCCTAAATTAGTTAAAAAACTAAATTGTTTAACTGTTCCGAAGTAAGTAACAACACAACATCAGTTTCACATTAAATAAATGCTGCAAAACAAATTTATATTCACGATTTAACTACCTAAGTCTACTTTACCTTCGTGTCAATATTTTGCCAACGTCGGCTCCAGAATTGGTTCAATAATTGCATTTTGACGCACAATAAATTGAAATCCATTCGTATAATCATGAAGAGTGGATGATCACTCTTTATAACAAGAGTGTGCAACTGGGTACATTCTGTGTATTAAAGAATGTACCCGGCACGCGTTGCGTTTTTGGCCCACCCCCCTCATTTGGGGGGGGGGTGTTGAAACCTTGAACGCAGGCAAATACTGTTGCGATACACAATGCAAACCTTGTCCGGTTATATTCTTGAATTAAGCTTAGCTGAGTTCTGTGTGCAGTTGACCCCCTTATTTAGGGGGGATATGGGCAAAACGCAAAGCGCGGTGGTACTTTTTATGCCACGCGTATTTTTGGAAGTTGCACACTCTTATTATCGACTCTTGGTATAATGTACCTGTATTCGTTGTTGTGTGATGTCTTTACTACCACGAAAAACGTATGCTTTTGATATCGTTGTGCAACCAAGTTCATGTAATTGAACCATGCGACCAAACGTAATTAAGCCAACAAACGCATCCGGTGGCAAAAGACTAAGTGACATTTGCAAAGAACTCTAGAACATTTAGAGTTATAAAATGTTTAAAACTGGTAGTCCGCAACGTACCAGTCTATCTAAATGTAATTCTTGTTTACCATTCTAAACTGACACCTAACAAATGCCACTAGTACATAGAAATCAAATAGATTTCACAATTAATGCAATACACTGTATACTCAGATTAGAAGTTAGCGATCCGTTTTTATTTCACTCAGCGGTAGATAACAACCGCCACGTCAAATATGCAGAATTTAATAAATTTTGCTTGAGCGGGTCAACCACAAAACCCAAATTGGAGATTAAAATGCAAAGTTTACTAAACTGCATAAACATTCCAGGTTTGTGGCACTGAAAACAAACAATTGTTGCTAATTTCCAACAAAAACCATACATATTAACCAAAGCGGCAAATTTCAAACAAATAACCAGTAGCTGATTGCCGAAAGAGCAAGATATCAATGGCAACACTTTGGATAAACCTTCAGCAGAAAAATTGTTTTAATATTTAGTATAAACAAACCTTTAAAGGATCGAGTTCTTCTTTTCGCAAGCAAGTATCCACAACAAATAAAAATATCGGCGGCATGGTGGTTGCTCTCTAAAACAAGTTCTTATTTCGAACTTATTTCGAACTTCTTTGATTTTGCTCGTAAGTAAAACAAATGTTTCTTCCTTTCTCGAATTAAACTCGATGTTTGAAGTAGTAATATTTGCTTGTGACAACTATGCACGAATCGCATAAAATACATATTCAATCATCACATTAAAATGTATAAAAATCAATACTTTACCGTAAGCGTATATTCGATTGTAGTAAACTGTGGTATTAACTCCGGAGGTAAACTCTGCTCGGTAATATGAGCAGCATAATTTGGAGGAAACTGAAAAATATATACGAAATGTTAGTTATCAGTTGATTTTATTTCATTCAGAAATGTCCCTTTCGACTAGTACAAGTTCTTAAAAGTAACAAAGTGTGATTTCATTCAAACGCGAAATGCATACTATCATATATTATGAAACCTAAAACATAAATCACTGACCGAACAAATACGAAGGGGTCAAAGAATAATATGCCACGTTTAACATACCATTTGACTTGCTGGTTCCGATTTGTGCGGGCGTAGGAGTAATCTTACTGCCTATACGTACTTTTTTAAATTATTGTGCACTCATTAACCACATCCATTTTATCACAATTTTTTCGTTGATTACATGTTAACACGTGCGAAACATAGACTTTGTGTGTATTCTGACACTCGTTAGTCAGATTAACAACGAAGATTGTGATAACGTGGTTTAACGAATGTGCAATTTTAAAATTGCACATTCAAAAGTTACGTATTGAGAACAACGTATTAGAACTTAGTATGCAGTTTTACTTGAAATTTGTTGCTTCATGACTATAATGAAAGCTTCATCAAAATGATGTGTTACACAGAATACGTTATCAGAAATGATCCTTACATTATTCCGTTGAAAACAGAAACTGCACGTCCAAGCTTTACTTCGAAAATCCACCTGGCTGCAAACAATTATAAAACTTTTACAACAGGATGAGACCAAATATCCGGCTACGCCATAAATTTGACAACCGGTTCCGGTATTAAAAGTTGCCGGATATTCATAGCTGAAAAGTAAAAGTAACTCGTAATTGTGTATTACACTGTGTTTTATAACCAAATTTAAAATATCTGAGTGATTTTGATGGAGATGACAAAATCAACATGGACGGGAATGCAGTTGATAGAAAAATCTTTCTGGAAACAAAATAAAAACAAATCATATGAGGCTAGTACTAAAATAGCATGATTAAGGTTTACTTTTTTAATATGCACTTAATATCCGGCTCTGGTCGGCTCCATATTTCGCTATAGGGTTCCGGCTGTGGTACAATTTGGAATCAGAGTGCACCTTGGTTAACAATAATCGATGCACAGTGACAAAGCACACATTTATGAATAAACCTAAATTGGTATTATTGTGCTATTTGTGAATTGATCATTTTTTGCTATTGGAAGCCGTAAAATAGCTGTACATTTTGTTTCAAAGTATGCTCAATTGGCGTCCCTCACAACGACAAAACTTTGAAGTACACTAAACACAAGAAATCGAAGTTAATATTCACTGATCTCCAGTGAAGTAGGCCACATAGCCAAGAACTAACTGTTTACAATTTGAAAAACTATACATACAACTCCATACCTTAAGCACATTACATACACGTATATAACAAAAATATATTTGAGAAAGATTGGTTTCTTTACACAGTCACACACAATTGAACAAGAATAATTCTAACCAGCATGGATTTAATACAGCTTTGCAGTTTTGCTTCGAGCATAAAATTGGATCATAATGTATCGGCGGCAGATCTGTTCGTTCTTTCAGCGGCGTGAAAAAAGTGCCAACAGGAACAACAAGTCTATAAAACGGTAAAGTCTATAAAACGGTAAACTATTTAATGCTGCCTAAGGATATATTTCAAATAACACCAAATAGAAAATGCGCACGTTCGTGTACATTACGTATATTATCTTGCCACAAACCGATATGAAATTTTAGGAACAAAACTAGAAGCCGAACGCCAAATCATTAAGTATTTGCTGTTACACATTAAAATGACAAAACGTAGGAATAATTTAAATCTTTCATGCACCCGACCTACGTCTATTTGTCGAGTTCAAGGGTAAGCAAAAATTGAAATTTTCAGCAAAGTATTGCAAGCTTAGGCATAGAATAGTGCAAATAAAGCTTACCTAGTTGCTTCAATTCTACTATGTGGCCAAACGTTCCATGTGCAACGGACACCATCTCTGTCTTCAGACTGTTGAATGAACTCAGCGTAAGTTGTCATTACAACAAATGTTATGTTTACCAAAAACGGCTCTACAAGCTCTTGTGAACAATGACATCAAACACAACTTGTAAGTAGTTACTCAAACTTGTGAGAAAATGGGGTTATTTAAACCAGTTTCTGGTTATTTGGGACGGGAATTGAAGTTTACTTTGCTTATTTTAGTCTAAACCTAAACGGGAGATAAATAACGTATGTTGGAATTGTGTTTCTGGTTTAATGTTTTTGAGAAAGCTTTATCGTGCCTCGTCAATTGGAGCCGAATATAATCTAGAGGTGAGCCTACGTCGATTTCCGTGGAAACAGTTGGAGAGGCGGGCTACGTAGCGCAGTAGTAGAGTGCTCGCTTAAGGATCCATAGGCTGAGAGTTCGATCCCCGCTCTAGCCCGCTTTTCCAGCTGCTCAGTAAAAGGCCTGAAGTCCCGGTTCCTACCTAGACTGACACTTTCAATGTTCCTCTGGTTGAACCGGATGTTAACCAAATATCACATTTGGTAAACGTTAGTGTAATACAGCGGTAGTACATCCATAGATATAGACGAGGTTGCGTATTTGCGCTTTATTGTTTTACACTACATACCCACGTTACAAATGCAGTATCCCACCTAGCTAAGTATATATTTCCTGTGTTAACTGAAACGACAAATTTCTAGCGGGAAAACCTACGCTTGTCCTTCTATACAGAGTTAGAAAATCAACGATTTTACGCTAAGATTTACCACTAACATTGGATTTGGGCTGTCGCTTATTTCTCTAAAGAGTTTTCCACAATTTATTTTTATGCGCTACACCTTTCACAAATTCCTGAATCAAGGCTCTGTAGCTATCAGTACTTCAAGCGTGTTGTCTACAAATACGTCATCTTCTGAAATGCCTATAGAAACAATCACTGTTAGTGATACGTCTTCTAATTTGACGAAATCCTGCAATTGTTGTTGTTCCAGGAGGGCTATGAGGCCCTTCTGCCCTCCCCCTTGGCTACGGGGCCGCTAAAGTGGGATTTTGGAATTTCGGGATGTGATCGAAGGAGGGTGGGTTTAAAATTTCTAGATATGATCGAAGGTTGGATTGTGTGATTTTGTGATTTTGGGACGTCGTCGAAAGTGGTATTTTCGGATTTTGCGATTTCGAGATATGGTCGAAGGAGTAAGTAATTTTGGGATTTTGGGATTTCAGGATGTGGTCGAATGTAGGATTTTAAATTTTGGCATTTCGGGATATGGTCAAAGGTTGGATTTTGGGGTTTTAAGACTTCGGGATTATGATCGATGGTGGGATTTTGTATTTTGGGATATCGGTACATGGTCGAAAGTGGGATTTTGCAATTTCGGGATATGGTCAAAGGTGGAATGCCCCTGAAGCCTAAGCCTAACCCAGCCTGAACCTGAGCCAAACCTAACCTAAGCGTAAGCCTAGGCATAAATGTATAAGCATAAGCATAAGATTTAGCCCAAGGGTCATTTGTTAATATTAAGGCAAAGTTGATTCCTGGAGCCTCTGCCTAAGCCTAAGCATATGCCATTTACGGTCTGACCTATATTAAAAGGCTTGTCGAGAGTTAAGGAGTTTATAAATTGTGATTTCAATGTAATGTGCCTTTAATAATCAACATTTTACCACTATTCATTAGGTATTTTCATAGCTAGGGGAGTTTTATCAAGTGTTTTTTATATCTATTGATAATCTAAGTATTTTGGGCAAATTCAAGCTGAATTTTATAAACATGAATCTTAAACGTATTAGCAAATTTTGCTAATATTTAAAGTTCTAGGTCCCTCAAACTTCTGCTATTGTGGATCTCAAAATCGGCGCAGAAGTTAAACAAGTCAATCGGAAAACGTGCTGAATTTCGAAACCCACGATTCACTTTTCTAAAACAACAAAATCTATTGCCAGTGTAATTGATGCTACACACCTTTGATAATACTGGCCGTCAATAGAAACTGAAGATAATATAAATTGTGTATGTATTGTTCTGGATTGTGACATGCGGATGTATGGAGGCAAATAATAACCTCATGCTGATGCTGTACATCGGTAAAACACTGCTGCATATGTAGTGCCTTCATATGCAGCAGCAGTAAAACATGCAAGACCCAAGATACATGTATATAATGTTGAGGTTCTTATAAGACATAAAAACAGAAAAACTGAGCAGTTGATTGTGAGGCGGCGTGGCTCAGTGGATAGCGCGCTCGACTGAAAAATCTGTCGACCGAGTTCGAAACCTCCTGGGCGCGTCCCTCATTTTCAGCTACTGAAAACTCAGAACTAAAAACTGTCGTACCCTAGCCTGCCAAACTTATCACATGGTGACCACGATGGGACCGCAATGGCAAAGTGCCGCGGTAGAACCAAAAATACATAAGTTGGCGGTCAAGGGACGACCTTGTAGAAAAACCGGGGGATGTGACATGCGGATGTATGGATGCAAATAATAACCTCATGCTGATGCGGTACATCGGTAAAAAAACTGCTGCATATGTAGTGCCTTCATATGCAGCAGCAGTAAAACCTGTCGACCGAGTTCGAAACCTCCTGGGCGCGTCCCTCATTTTCAGCTACTGAAAACTCAGAACTAAAAACTGTCGTACCCTAGCCTACCAAACTTATCACATGGTGACCACGATGGGACCGCAATGGCAAAGTGCCGCGGTAGAACCAAAAATACATAAGTTGGCGGTCAAGGGACGACCTTGTAGAAAAACCGGGGGATGTGACATGCGGATGTATGGATGCAAATAATAACCTCATGCTGATGCGGTACATCGGTAAAAAAACTGCTGCATATGTAGTGCCTTCATATGCAGCAGCAGTAAAACATGGAAGAACCAAGATACATGTACATAATGTTGAGGTTCTTATAAGGCATAAAAACAGAAAAACTGAGCAGTTGATTGTGAGGCGGCGTGGCTCAGTGGATAGCGCGCTGGACTGAAAAATCTGTCGACCGAGTTCGAAACCTCCTGGGAGCGTCCCTCATTTTCAGCTGCTGAAAACTCAGAACTAAAAACTGTCGTGCCCTAGCCTATTGGCTTCTCCACAGCTTGAAAATTTCCGCCGGGGGGCGTTTCCTGTGGGCGCCCAGGAGTGTCCTGGGGGCAGCTAATTTTGCTGGGGGGCAGCTTTCCTGGGGGGCCCCAGATGATCTGGGGGGCAGGCTCAAAATTTTGCAAGCCGACTTTTTGGACCACTTTTTTATTCTAGATCGTGTTTCCAACTCAACTGAAGATTACTCATCGCTCAACATGACAAAAATTCCCCGCAAACGCTAATAACAATAATTTTATCTAATATTACTGTATTTGTAACGCTATTAAAAATTATGAGTACTCACGTAATATAAAATCACATTTTGCCGAATGTCCGCCTCAAAAAAGTCCAGGTCTTTATGTTTTAACATTGAAATATTTTGGCTTAGAAAAGTCCTGGGGGCCCCAAAAAAATTTGCTGGGGGGCGGCCGAAAATTCGCCGGGGTGCCTTTCCTGGGGGCGGCAAAATTTTCGCCGGGGAAAATGAAAATTTCGAAAAGTGCTGGGGGCCCCCCGCCCCCTCCGCTGTGGAGAAGCCAGGCCTACCAAACTTATCACATGGATCATAAGTTGTGTTGCGGCATATTTGTGGGAAAATATAATGCAACCACGTTGATTGGTGTATTTTATTTGTAATTAAGGTTTAGTTTTGAGTTTTAGGTGTTATGATCCTTTCTAGATCAATACATTTATTAAATAATGCTTGTGTTAAATCATTTATTTCACATAATAGAAATTTATTCAAATTCACTCGTTTAGATTCTAATTCGCCAGACAAATTTAATTTGCTGGATAAACCAAAATTCTATGGCAATTCTTTTTATAACCTAATCAAAGCTCCTCTGAATAATTATGCTTTGTTGCAGTATGATAAATCGTTTTCAATTCATGATTTTGAGAAAGGGGCCCGACAAGTAAGTGTTTTGGCTCACATACTTTTGCTGCAAATTCACGAAAGTATGTGTCTAACAAGGCACAAAATTAAATCATTATGAATACACACGTCAGGTCCTCCTTACTTAAACTGTTACTTCGTGCAGAAAAAACTGACTTTGAAAAGTTGCTTTCTGGTACGTGTCTTCTTTATTATAGCTATCCTGAACAATCTGCCTTTGATCTGTTTCAGTAAACAATTGGTGCAAATGTCCAATTTCTAGTACGGATCTGTACCACTCCTTTCGTGGTCTTTATCTACAGCTAAATGTAATGTCTACATAGTGCATTGTCTAAACAATTAGTGGCTATGTAATTGATGAGGTTTTGCTGTTTGTAGGTCCTTGGTTTGGTCTCAGAAAAGTTGTTCTCCGGCAAATTTAGAGAGCTGGACGGGCTAGTGGAAACAACAGTATGTTTTATGCATATTTTGTTCATGGGAAACGTGTTGAATCTGTACAGACATTGATTCACATGTTTATTGTTTTTTATTTCTGCCAGGCGCTTGTTGTTAGAACTTGTCAGGCACCATGTTTTTGGTTTCATGTATGCTAGCAATATACATCTTTGAAAGTAACCAAAATTAGGGTAGATACAATGGTAAGAAGCACCCACTTATGTTGCTGACTCCTACAAGGCTATATGTTCAAGTACTAAAGTATTTAAGCTAGCTTGTTGTACATCAGAGTCTAATTCGACTATTGATTTATCTGTAGGCGCTTGCAAAAGTGGAAGATGCAGTCAGCGCGTTACCCGAAGATAAGCGTAGATATATCAACTTGGCTGCAGATGATGTTATGGTGGAATTTTTTGAAGCTTTGCATTACCCTCTCCGTGAATCAAACGGTAAGCTGTCTACAGCTTGTTAAGTTTGAATAATAAACAGGCGTCGTCTATTCTGTTGTGAAAAAGGCAATGCTGTGTATTCTACTTGACTAAGCATTTTGTTTATTATTAGCAGTATTGAGCTGAAACAGTCATATTTCGATATGTTGCTTAAATTAAAATACTGATAAGAAAGTTTTTGCCATAATATTTTGGTCGTTATGAATCCATTTGTGTGTCATTTACGCTTAGAATTGCGTAAACATAATATGACAATAATTTTTAGTTTGCATATCGTTTTCAGGATCGAAATTCGTTGACATTATGCTCGTTTTTCATTGTATGATAAACAAAACTGAAGTTATGAAACGATCAGAGCGTCACGCAGACGATATAATGGCCTATGTAGCTGATCCAAAAAATTATGTTGTAGTCAATATGTGGTAAGAGTCATTGGCTGGGTTTATGTTTTCACTTAAGTAATTACTTAAGTCGTCGACTTAAATAAATCTTTAACATGTAGAACAAAAACATAAACGCCAAATGTGAGCCATCGCCTTAACAAGAAAGTAATAATTTTGTTTATATTAAGGAGGTACCAGGAGTCTACAATTTCAGTTAGACCAAAGTTAGTATATCTGAACTGTTAATCTGTAACATATCAAATTTAATCAGCGACTTAAGTATTTACTTAACGTAAGTACGCTTTTAAAAGCAAAAAAAGGTCAAGTAGTAACTTAGCACGTGCGTAAGTACTAAGTCATACTTAAGTATGGTTTTAGAAACCCAGCCAATGATTGCAAACTTACAAAACTTGAAACAGGAAAACATGTGATTTCATTTAGGCACCATAATATCACTAGAGTTCAATTATTTTTAGCAGTGAAATTCATGGCAAGCATGCAGAGTGTTAATGGATAGTAAAAATTACGGAAACCGGTACGGGTAGTGATCAAAGCAACTCTGCCAACACAATTATGGCATGTAAATATTCTCCGGGCTTTCTTAAGTTTTAAAAAACAGCATATGCACTGAAACTTTTAAGATTTTGGATGAAATTCTTAATTTTTATGTAATATCGAACATTTGGAGCATACCAGTAATAAAAATTGCGAGATACACACGTGATTTATAACTAATTTTGAGCATAAATGTAACAGAATTTCCGGTCGGTTTCTTTATAACAGAAACGGATATAGATATTTATCGGAAACAGTTTACCCGAAACAGATACGAATATCTTGGTTACACGATGAGTCATGGCCAATGTTATTTTGAGAAGCGCAACAATAGTATAAGCATATTCCTAGGCGTAAGTCTCAGTGTAAGAATAAATCTATAAGGATAAGTCTTAGAAAAAATGGTCTAAAGCTTAAGCTTACTGTATATGGTCCGCGAAAAAAAACGGTTTGCCCCTCAAAGTAACACGGGCCACAATCGTACACTGCGGCCTGCCATAACAACGTCATAAATCGTTTGTTGTTATTTTTGGTATCATTTTTTAGTTTCACAAAAATGCTTGAGCCGACATATGAAGAAGATTGGACAGTGTCGGCACTGAATTACTTTAACTGGTAGTTGGTACCAAACCATATTTCTGGTGCGTGGGTTTTATATGACACACGTTATATGGTTGGATGGTTGAAACTTTTTGCTCACTGCTATAAAGACCTGATGAAGACGGACTGGTCGTGTGTTATTGTTTTTGCTACTCCATTAGTAGTGCGTCGTACTGCTACTGTTAGTCTTGATTGGATACAGAAGAAGCCAAATGACCGACTGAGTATGATCGTAAATTAAGAACAACTGTTTGTACAGGGGTTTATTTTATGTACAATATGTAAATGACAGATGCATTCTAAGTGTTTTCGAGTGCCTTTTTAAGATTTCTATTTTGTTTTGCTGTATTTAGTGCCTGAAAATGCCGAATAATCTAATTCTTTGATATAAAAGTTAGTCTTGGTTTGGCAGCTTTTGACTTTAAAATCCAAGCAACGTGTTGTGAACACTACTAGTACTATTTGAGCTTTACAGCACCGCAGAAAGAATTAAGTTTTAATATAAGATTTATTAATATTGACAGTGTGCAGTAAACATGGTTAGTAAATAATTTTGTTATTCGATATAAAAGCTGGCAGTATGGCTTCTTGGGATCTTATTACATTTGAAAACGTCCCGTTTTTCCTTGAAAAACCACTAAAGTACCAGAGCGCATCTGGAGGTGAAAAATACCTGAGCCGGAGGTCAACGAAACGTGCCGGAGCCAGATCCGGAGCTGAGGCGAAATTACGTAGTAAAAATGATGGTTAATTAGTTAATTTTAGCCAATATCTGTAAGAAAGAAATGACTTTTTTAATTTTTTTCCGGAAACAAATGGAAAAAATCATTCTTTGCCTGTAGTGGTCAATTATCGCACCCTTTAGCCGCCGTTTGCCCAAAAACTGCTTGGATTTTAAAACTTTGCATGTTTGAGTTTCGGATGACATCCCCAGATCTTTCCATGCACAAATCTGAATTTTTGAAAAATTCGATTTTTATAGCCGCAGTGTCTGGCGCCTTAGGACCCAATTTTTTCGACAAGTTGGACAAACCGTATATCATTTGACAGTTTGCAGAGATGAGTCGAGTGGTATTAAACTTTCTGCAATCAGAAATCTGCTTAACGAGTTGTCAAATAACTGATTTGGCGCGCTGCCAATGATTATTTGACAATACCTCGTTAGCCAGACGTCTGATTGGGAATAATTTAACAATATTCGTCGTCTTATAGCTCCGCAACGTATGTCAAATGGTATTTAATTTGTCTAATTTTTCGACAAAAAAATTTGAGTCCAATGGAGGAACTTGGAGCCTTAAAATTCGAATTTTTTCAAAATTATCAGAAACTCATGAGTGGAGCGAGCTAAACAAGTCACACTTATTTTTTGTAAGTATATATTAAATTGCAACACACTTGTGGGCTTTTTTCGATCATCAAAGCCTCTCAATTGATGCAACCTCGGGACCATGTACAGATCAGGGGTGGTAAGGTTTAGATTAATTTTTTTGCTTGGCTTAGGATTAGGAATATACTTATTTTTATGCTTAGGGTTAGGAATATGTTTATAATACTTTTCCGCCCCTGTTCTTTACATTGGCCCAACCTCGCGAGCACTGCGAGGTTGAGAAGCTAGACGTATTCTTGTGTTAAATCATATGGTAAAAGCAAGCTTTCGATTTTGAGCGACCTAACTTTGGCCCCACTGTCACCAAGACCTGGCGAGCGAGCCGACAAGACGCATATGTACAGGGTGCAACCGGAATACCGGAACCGGAAAGTTAAAAATACCGGTGTTGGGACGAGAAAATAAAAAACTTGTTACAGAAAAATTTATTTTAACGCTATTTTATCGCTTCTATTAATGTAAACACACCATTTGTAGAATGCCAAAGTCTTGAAATAAACGCAGTAGGTGGAAACAAGATAAAATATGGCCTACACAAATTGAAAATTTTGGCAATACTCGCGCGGACAATTTTAGAGAAATAAGTTACAAATCACACAAAAAAGTATTTCTGAATTTATTCAGAAAAGTATATTCTGTGGCATATCTGACATGTTTTCTGAAATTTAAGACAATTTTTCAAAAACTAACTGCAAAACGTTTGTTTTCTGACTTTATTTCAAAACTTTTCTGAAATATTTGCTGTTATAAAACAGAAATACTTTTCAAGTGCAACTTCCTAATCATATTTCTTAAATGAAAGAAATTTTTTCTTAAATGTCAGAAATGTTATTTTGAGTGATAATATACCAATTTTTCTTAAATTTTAAAATGAGAAAAAATTTTCAAACCCGAAAATACCCCAAAATTCCGTGAAAACATTCCGGATATATTACCGGAACCGAGTAGTGAAAATACCGAATTTTCCTACCGGAAACGGAATTCCGGTTGCACCCTGCTTTTCATATTTGGGTTGTATTCGCTTGGCGTACTATTAACATCAGATACATCACGGTCGAATTGTTCATCATCAAAAATAAACTTTGTGACACACATCGCTCAATTAATATGTTTCCTCTCTGATTGACTCGTTCACACATCAGACGGTATTTTGCCAAAAAAATATATAAATCGGTTAAACTGATGTGGAGTATGAGAAAAGAACTGCACCACTTGCAAACTTTGGGTCGAACGCAGATTTGGTAGCTTTACCGTTAGCCGAGTATCGTAAATACATTGTTTTAGCTTTAGAGTAATGTTTTATTTTAGCATAGGTATCAGGGTGCGATCGGAGGTCTGGCTTGGTTGCTCTAAAGGAAATACCTGACCCAGAAAGTGATTGTTATGAACCCAACACATATATACAATTTTAAAAAATCACTATTATGCAACTGCGTCAATAGTTCTGGGTTTTCGGTTTAGAAAATTGCAAGTGACTAATCATATGAACACGATAGTGTTCATATATATGATTCGCGCATCTCAAGCGCGTATTTTCAGTTTAGTTCGCATGTTGGTGCTAAAGTAATATCAGACCGCTATCGTTTAAATTTTGTACATTTTATTTGTGCCAAAGGATTTGGCAAACCAGTGTGGTCTTCAACAGTTACGGTCAAAAAACGAAATTTTTCATTTTGGTTCAACACTTTTTACACGTTAGCTATGTAATTTTACGGTTATAACTGTCACCACTTTATAGAGCTTACGGTTAGTTTCACCCCAACGGTTGGTTTCACCCCAACAGTCGGTTTTACCCCAACGGTTGGTTTTACCCTAACGGTTGGTTTTACCCTAACGGTTGGTTTCACCCCAACGGTTGGTTTCACCCCAACGGTTGGTTTTGCCCCAACGGTTGGTTTCACCCCAACGGTTGGTGTCACCCCAACGGTTGGTTTCACCCCAACGGTTGGTTTCACCCCAACGGTTGGTTTCACCCCAACGGTTGGTTTTGCCCCAACGGTTGGTTTCACCCCAACGGTTGGTGTCACCCCAACGGTTGGTGTCACCCCACCGTTTGGTTTCACCCAACGGTTGGTTTCACCCCAACGGTTGGTTTCACGCCAACGGTTGGTTTCACTCCAACGGTTGGTTTCACCCCAACGGTTGGTTTCACCCCAACGGTTGGTGTCACCCCAACGGTTGGTTTCACCCCAACGGTTGGTTTCACCCCAACGGTTGGTTTCACCCCAGCGGTTGGTTTCACCCCAACGGTTGGTTTTACCCCAACGGTTGGTTTTACCCCAACGGTTGGTTTTACCCTAACGGTTGGTTTCACCCCAACGGTTGGTTTCACCCCAACGGTTGGTTTCACTCCAACGGTTGGTTTCACCCCAACGGTTGGTTTCACCCCAACGGTTGGTTTCACCCCAACGGTTGGTTTTGCCCCAACGGTTGGTTTCACCCCAACGGTTGGTTTCACCCCAACGGTTGGTTTCACCCCAACGGTTGGTTTCACCCCAACGGTTGGTTTCACCCCAACGGTTGGTTTCACCCCAACGGTTGGTTTCACCCCAACGGTTGGTTTCACCCCAACGGTTGGTTTCACCCCAACGGTTGGTTTCACCCCAACGGTTGGATTCACCTCAGCGGTTGGTTTCCCCTCAACGGTTGGTTTCACCCCAACGATCGGTTTTACCCCAACGGTTGGTTTTACCCTAACGGTTGGTTTCACCCCAACAGTTGGTTTCACCCCAACGGTTGGTTTCACCCCAAAGGTTGGTTTCACCCCAACGGTTGGTTTCACCCCAACGGTTGGTTTCACCCCAACGGTTGGATTCACCTCAGCGGTTGGTTTCACCCCAACGGTTGGTGTCACCCCAACGGTGCTTTCACCTCAGCGGTTGGTTTCACCCCAACGGTGCTTACACCCCAGCGGTTGGTTTCACCCCAACGGCGCTTTTACCCCAACGGTTGGTTTCACCCCAACGGTTGGGTTTACCCCAACGGTTGGTTTTACCCTAACGGTTGGTTTCACCCCAACGGTTGGTTTCACCCCAACGGTTGGTTTCACCCCAACGGTTGGTTTCACCCCAACGGTTGGTTTCACCCCAACGGTTGGTTTTGCCCCAACGGTTGGTTTCACCCCAACGGTTGGTGTCACCCCAACGGTTGGTGTCACCCCAACGGTTGGTTTCACCCAACGGTTGGTTTCACCCCAACGGTTGGTTTCACCCCAACGGTTGGTGTCACCCCAACGGTTGGTTTCACCCCAACGGTTGGTTTCACCCCAACGGTTGGTTTCACCCCAACGGTTGGTTTTGCCCCAACGGTTGGTTTCACCCCAACGGTTGGTGTCACCCCAACGGTTGGTGTCACCCCAACGGTTGGTTTCACCCAACGGTTGGTTTCACCCCAACGGTTGGTTTCACTCCAACGGTTGGTTTCACTCCAACGGTTGGTTTCACCCCAACGGTTGGTTTCACCCCAACGGTTGGTGTCACCCCAACGGTTGGTTTCACCCCAACGGTTGGTTTCACCCCAACGGTTGGTTTCACCCCAGCGGTTGGTTTCACCCCAACGGTTGGTTTTACCCCAACGGTTGGTTTTACCCCAACGGTTGGTTTTACCCTAACGGTTGGTTTCACCCCAACGGTTGGTTTCACCCCAACGGTTGGTTTCACTCCAACGGTTGGTTTCACCCCAACGGTTGGTTTCACCCCAACGGTTGGTTTCACCCCAACGGTTGGTTTTGCCCCAACGGTTGGTTTCACCCCAACGGTTGGTTTCACCCCAACGGTTGGTTTCACCCCAACGGTTGGTTTCACCCCAACGGTTGGTTTCACCCCAACGGTTGGTTTCACCCCAACGGTTGGTTTCACCCCAACGGTTGGTTTCACCCCAACGGTTGGATTCACCTCAGCGGTTGGTTTCCCCTCAACGGTTGGTTTCACCCCAACGATCGGTTTTACCCCAACGGTTGGTTTTACCCTAACGGTTGGTTTCACCCCAACAGTTGGTTTCACCCCAACGGTTGGTTTCACCCCAAAGGTTGGTTTCACCCCAACGGTTGGTTTCACCCCAACGGTTGGTTTCACCCCAACGGTTGGATTCACCTCAGCGGTTGGTTTCACCCCAACGGTTGGTGTCACCCCAACGGTGCTTTCACCTCAGCGGTTGGTTTCACCCCAACGGTGCTTACACCCCAGCGGTTGGTTTCACCCCAACGGCGCTTTTACCCCAACGGTTGGTTTCACCCCAACGGTTGGGTTTACCCCAACGGTTGGTTTTACCCTAACGGTTGGTTTCACCCCAACGGTTGGTTTCACCCCAACGGTTGGTTTCACCCCAACGGTTGGTTTCACCCCAACGGTTGGTTTCACCCCAACGGTTGGTTTTGCCCCAACGGTTGGTTTCACCCCAACGGTTGGTTTCACCCCAACGGTTGGTTTTGCCCCAACGGTTGGTTTCACCCCAACGGTTGGTGTCACCCCAACGGTTGGTGTCACCCCAACGGTTGGTTTCACCCAACGGTTGGTTTCACCCCAACGGTTGGTTTCACTCCAACGGTTGGTTTCACTCCAACGGTTGGTTTCACCCCAACGGTTGGTTTCACCCCAACGGTTGGTGTCACCCCAACGGTTGGTTTCACCCCAACGGTTGGTTTCACCCCAACGGTTGGTTTCACCCCAGCGGTTGGTTTCACCCCAACGGTTGGTTTTACCCCAACGGTTGGTTTTACCCCAACGGTTGGTTTTACCCTAACGGTTGGTTTCACCCCAACGGTTGGTTTCACTCCAACGGTTGGTTTCACCCCAACGGTTGGTTTCACCCCAACGGTTGGTTTCACCCCAACGGTTGGTTTTGCCCCAACGGTTGGTTTCACCCCAACGGTTGGTTTCACCCCAACGGTTGGTTTCACCCCAACGGTTGGTTTCACCCCAACGGTTGGTTTCACCCCAACGGTTGGTTTCACCCCAACGGTTGGTTTCACCCCAACGGTTGGTTTCACCCCAACGGTTGGATTCACCTCAGCGGTTGGTTTCCCCTCAACGGTTGGTTTCACCCCAACGATCGGTTTTACCCCAACGGTTGGTTTTACCCTAACGGTTGGTTTCACCCCAACTGTTGGTTTCACCCCAACGGTTGGTTTCACCCCAAAGGTTGGTTTCACCCCAACGGTTGGTTTCACCCCAACGGTTGGTTTCACCCCAACGGTTGGATTCACCACAGCGGTTGGTTTCACCCCAACGGTTGGTGTCACCCCAACGGTGCTTTCACTTCAGCGGTTGGTTTCACCCCAACGGTGCTTACACCCCAGCGGTTGGTTTCACCCCAACGGCGCTTTTACCCCAACGGTTGGTTTCACCCCAACGGTTGGGTTTACCCCAACGGTTGGTTTTACCCTAACGGTTGGTTTCACCCCAACGGTTGGTTTCACCCCAACGGTTGGTTTCACCCCAACGGTTGGTTTCACCCCAACGGTTGGTTTCTCCCCAACGGTTGGTTTTGCCCCAACGGTTGGTTTCACCCCAACGGTTGGTTTCACCCCAACGGTTGGTTTTGCCCCAACGGTTGGTTTCACCCCAACGGTTGGTGTCACCCCAACGGTTGGTGTCACCCCAACGGTTGGTTTCACCCAACGGTTGGTTTCACCCCAACGGTTGGTTTCACTCCAACGGTTGGTTTCACTCCAACGGTTGGTTTCACCCCAACGGTTGGTTTCACCAACGGTTGGTGTCACTCCAGCGGTTGGTTTCACCCCAACGGTTGGTTTCACCCCAACGGTTGGTTTCACCACAGCGGTTGGTTTCACCCCAACGGTTGGTTTTACCCAACGGTTGGTTTTGCCCCAATGGTTGGTTTTGCCCCAACGGTTGGTTTCACCCCAACGGTTGGTTTCACCTCGACGGTTGGTTTCACCCCAACGGTTGGTTTCACCCCAACGGTTGGTTTCATCCCAACGGTTGGTTTTGCCCCAACGGTTGGTTTCACCCCAACGGTTGGTTTCACCCCATCCGTTGGTTTCACCCCAACGGTTGGTTTCACCCCAACGGTTGGTTTCACCCCAACGGTTGGTTTCACCCCAACGGTTGGTTTCACCCCAACGGTTGGATTCACCTCAGCGGTTGGTTTCCCCTCAACGGTTGGTTTCACCCCAACGATCGGTTTTACCCCAACGGTTGGTTTTACCCTA